>CAJHQP010007956.1:0-29459 GCA_905132765.1 Moricandia arvensis
GAAGCCTGATTTGGACCAGTAATCAGTGGAAGGTGACAGGAAGTGATAAATATCATAGAGAGTTATGAGTAAGAAGTTATCCACTTTCTATTCAATGAAATCTCAAGATTAGACGGTTCGACATATGGCAATATCGTCATGATTCTTATATCAAACTATGAGGAACCAGCAATGTTAAAAGCTTGATTTGAACCATTAATCAGTGTAAAGTACCGCAGGAAGTTGAATAAATCTTAGAGTTAAGAGGAAGAGAAGCTATCCCACTATCTAGTTCCAGTGATGCCAGATTAGCTGTTCGAGACATATGGCAATATCTTCCATGATTCTAATAAAACATGATAGAAACAAGATGTAAGAGGCATGATTTGGAACCATTAATCTGTGGAAGAGCTAATCAGAAGTAATTAAGCTCTGCATAGGAGTTTATGCCGGAAATGAAGTTATCGCACTTTCGTATTCCAGTGTTCAAGATTAGCTTGTCGGACATATGGCAATATCTTCATGATTCTAATCAAACCAAGAGAGAACGCAGATCGTAAGAAGCCTGATTTGGACCAGTAATACAGTGGAAAGTGACCAGGAAGTGAATAAATATCATAGGAGTTAGGAGTGTAGAAGTTATCCATTTTCGTATTCAATGATTCAGATTAGCCGTTCAGACATCATGGCAATATCTTCATGATTCTAATCTAAGCTAGGAGAACACGATGTTAGAAAGCGTGATTTGGAACCTATATCAATGGAAGTGACCAGGGAGGTGAATAGACATCTCATCGGAGTTAAGAGGAAGAAGCTGTCCCACTTTCTATTCCAGTGATTCCAGCGTTAACCTATCAAACATTATGGCAATATTTACATGATTCTAATCAACCAGGAGTGAACGCAAGATGTAAAAAACACATGATTTTGAACGGCAGTAATCAGTGGAAAGTGACCAGAAGTGATTAAATCTCTCATAGAGTTATGAGGAAGAAGTTATGCCCACTTACATATTCCAGTGCTTTCAAGATTGGGTTGTTCGGACATATGGCATATCTTCATGATTCTAAATCTGTAACCAACGAGTAACAAAATGTAAGAAGCATGATTTGGAACCAGTAATCAGTGGAAAGTGACCGGGAATTTTCATGAAACCTCATAGCGAGTTATGAGTAATCGAGCTATCCACTTCTATTTCACTGATTTCAGAGATTAGTATATGTTCGGACATATGCCAATATCTCATGATCTACATATCAGAATAGGAGGAACCAAGATGTAAAAACCTGATTTGGAACCTTAATCAGTGGAAAGAGACCAGAGTGATAATGCATATAGGAGTTAAGAGGAACGAACGCTATCCCCACTATCTATTCTAGTGATTCAATTAGCACGTTCAAACATATGGCATATCTTCATGATTCTAATCAAACCATGAGGAAACAAGATTGAAGAAGCATGATTTGGAACCATTAATCAGTGGAATGTAACCAGGAAGTTAATTAAGTCTCATAGGAGTTATGAGGAAGAAGTATCCCACTTTCTATTTCATGTTCAGATTAGCTGTTCGGACATATGGCAATATCTCCATGATTCTAATCAAACAAAGAGGAACAAGATGTAAGAAGCCTGATTTGGACCAGTAATCAGTGGAAGGTGAACAGGAAGTTGAATAATATCATCGGGAGTTATGAGTAGAAAGTTATCCCACTTTCTATTCCAATGATTCAGATTAGTCGGTTCGGACATATGGCAATATCTTCATGATTCTAATCAACTAGGAGGAACCAAGATGTAAAAGCTTGATTTGGACCATTAATCAGTGGAAAGTAATCAGGAAGTTAAATAATCTATAGGAGATAAGAGGAAGAAGCTATCCCACTATCTATTCAGTGATTCAGATTAGCCTGTTCGAACATATGGCAATATCTTCATGATTCTAATCAAACATGAAGAAGCAAGATGTAAGAGCATGATTTGGAACCATAATCTGTGGAAAGTAATCAGGAAGTTAATTAAGTCTCATAGGAGTTATGAGGAAGAAGTTATCCCACTTTCTATTCCAGTGTTTCAAGATTAGCTGTTCGGACATATGGCAATATCTTCATGATTCTAATCAAACCAAGAGGAAACCAGGAATGTAAGAATCATGATTTGAACCATTAATCAGTGGAAAGTGACCAGGAGTGATTAAATCTCATAGGAGTTATGAGAAGAAGTTATGAGGAAGAAGTTATCCCACTTTATATTCTAGTGTTTCAAGATTAGCTTGTTCGAACATCTGGCAATATCTTCATGATTGAAATCAAACCAGGAGGAAACAAGATGTAAGAAGCATGATTTGGAACCATTAATCAGTGGAAAGTGACCAGGAAGTGTATTAAATCTTATAGGAGTTATGAGGAAGAATTATCCCATTTCTATTCCAGTTTTCAAGATTAGCTTGTTGGACATATGGCAATATCTTCATGATTCTAATCAAACCAAGAGGAACCAAGATGTAAGAAGCATGATTGGAACCATTAATCAGTGGAAATGACAAGGAAGTTGATTAAATCTCATAGGAGTTATGAGGAAGAAGTTATCCCACTTTCGATTCCAAGTGTTTCAAGATTAGCTTGTTTGAACATATGGCAATATCTTCATGATTCTAATCACACCAGGAGGAAACAAGGTGTAAGAACCATGATTTGGAACCATTAATCGGTAGAAAGTGACGAGGAATTTTAATAAAACTCATAGGATTTATGAGTAAGAAGCTAACCCATTTTCTATTTCAATGATTCAAGATTAGTATGTTCGGACATATGGAAATATCTTCATGATCTAATCAAAATAGGAGGAACCAAGATGTAAGAAGCTTGATTTGGAACCATAATCCGTGAAAGTACCAGGAAGTTGAATAAATCTTATAGGAGTTAAGAGGAAGAAGCTATCCACTATCTATTCCAGTGATTCCAGATTAGCCTGTTCGAACATATGGCAATATCTTCATGATTCTAATCAAACCATGAGGAAAAAAGATGTAAGAAGCATGATTTGGAACCATTAATCTGTGGAAAGTAATCAGGAAGTTAATTAAGTCTCATAGGAGTTATGAGGAAGAAGTTATCCCACTTTCTATTCCAGTGTTTCAAGATTAGCTTGTTCGACATATGGCAATATCTTCATGATTCTAATCAAACCAAGAGGAACCAGGATGTAAGAATCATGATTTGGAACCATTAATCAGTGGAAAGTGACCAGGAAGTTGATTAAATCTCATAGGAGTTATGAGGAAGAAGTTATGAGAAGAAGTTATCCCACTTTATATTCTAGTGTTTCAAGATTAGCTTGTTCGAACATCTGGCAATATCTTCATGATTGAAATCAAACCAGGAGGAAACAAGATGTAAGAAGCATGATTTGGAACCATTAATCAGTGGAAAGTGACCAGGAAGTGTATTAAATCTTATAGGAGTTATGAGGAAGAAGTTATCCCATTTTCTATTCCAGTGTTTCAAGATTAGCTTGTTTGGACATATGGCAATATCTTCATGATTCTAATCAAACCAAGAGGAACCAAGATGTAAGAAGCATGATTTGGAACCATTAATCAGTGGAAAGTGACAAGGAAGTTGATTAAATCTCATAGGAGTTATGAGGAAGAAGTTATCCCACTTTCGATTCCAGTGTTTCAAGATTAGCTTGTTTGAACATATGGCAATATCTTCATGATTCTAATCACACCAGGAGGAAACAAGGTGTAAGAACCATGATTTGGAACCATTAATCGGTAGAAAGTGACGAGGAATTTTAATAAAACTCATAGGATTTATGAGTAAGAAGCTAACCCATTTTCTATTTCAATGATTCAAGATTAGTATGTTCGGACATATGGAAATATCTTCATGAATCTAATCAAAATAGGAGGAACCAAGATGTAAGAAGCTTGATTTGGAACCATAAATCCGTGGAAAGTAACCAGGAAGTTGAATAAATCTTATAGGAGTTAAGAGGAAGAAGCTATCCCACTATCTATTCCAGTGATTCCAGATTAGCCTGTTCGAACATATGGCAATATCTTCATGATTCTAATCAAACCATGAGGAAAAAAGATGTAAGAAGCATGATTTGGAACCATTAATCTGTGGAAAGTAATCAGGAAGTTAATTAAGTCTCATAGGAGTTATGAGGAAGAAGTTATCCCACTTTCTATTCCACTGTTTCAAGATTAGCTTGTTCGGACATATGGCAATATCTTCATGATTCTAATCAAACCAAGAGGAACCAAGATGTAAAAGCCTGATTTGGACCAGTAATCAGTGGAAAGTGACCAGGAAGTTGAATAAATATCATAGGAGTTATGAGTAAGAAGTTATCCCACTTTCTATTCCAATGATTCAAGATTAACCGGTTCGGACATATGGCAACATCTTCATGATTCTAATCAAGCTAGGAGGAACCAAGATGTAAGAAGCTTGATTTTGGAACCATTAATCAATGGAAAGTGACCAGGAAGGTGAATAAATCTCATAGGAGTTAAGAGGAAGACGCTATCCCACTTTCTATTCCAGTGATTCCAGATTAACTTATTCAACATATGGCAATATCTTCATGATTCTAATCAAACCAGGAGGAACCAAGATGTAAAAAACATGATTTGAACCAGTAATCAGTGGAAAGTGACCAGGATGTTGATTAAATCTCATAGGAGTTATGAGGAAGAAGTTATCCCACTTACTATTCCAGTGTTTCAAGATTAGCTTGTTCAGACATATGGCAATATCTTCATGATTCTAATCAAACCAAGAGGAACCAAATGTAAGAAGCATGATTTGGAACCAGTAATCAGTGGAAAGTGACCAGGAATTTTAATAAAACTCATAGGAGTTATGAGTAAGAAGCTATCCCACTTTCTATTGAATGATTCAAGATTAGTATGTTCGGACATATGGCAATATCTTCATGATTCTAATCAACATAGGAGGAACCAAGATGTAAAAGCTTGATTTGGAACCATTAATCAGTGGAAAGTGACCAGGAAGTTAAATAAATCTTATAGGAGTTAAGAGGAAGAAGCTATCCCACTATCTATTCCAGTGATTCCAAATTAGCACGTTCGAAACATATGGCAATATCTTCATGATTCTAATCAACCATGAGGAACAAGATGTAAGAAGCATGATTTGGAAACCATTAATCAGTGGAATGTAACCAGCAAGTTAATTAAGTCTCATAGGAGTTATGAGGAAGAAGTTATCCCACTTTCTATTCCAGTTTTCAAGATTAGCTTGTCGGACATATGGCAATATCTCCATGATTCTAATCAAACAAAGAGGAACCAAGATGTAAGAAGCCTGATTTGGACCAGTAATCAGTGGAAGGTGACCAGGAAGTTGAATAAATATCATAGGAGTTATGAGTAAGAAGCTAACCCACTTTCTATTTCAATGATTCAAGATTAGTATGTTCAGACATATGGCAATATCTTCATGAATCTAATCAAAATAGGAGGAAACAAGATGTAAAAAGCTTGATTTGGAGCCATTAATCCGTGGAAAGTAACCAGGAAGTTGAATAAATCTTATAGGAGTTAAGAGGAAGAAGCTATCCCACTATCTATTCCAGTGATTCCATATTAGCCTGTTCGAACATATGGCAATATCTTCCTGATTCTAATCAAACCATGAGGAAAAAAGATGTAAGAAGCATGATTTGGAACCATTAATCTGTGGAAAGTAATCAGGAAGTTAATTAAGTCTCATAGGAGTTATGAGGAAGAAGTTATCCCACTTTCTATTCCAGTGTTTCAAGATTAGCTTGTTCGGACATATGGCAATATCTTCATGATTCTAATCAAACCAAGAGGAACCAAGATGTAAAAAGCCTGATTTGGACCAGTAATCAGTGGAAAGTGACCAGGAAGTTGAATAAATATCATAGGAGTTATGAGTAAGAAGTTATCCCACTTTCTATTCCAATGATTCAAGATTAGCCGGTTCGGACATATGGCAACATCTTCATGATTCTAATCAAGCTAGGAGGAACCAAGATGTATGAAGCTTGATTTTGGAACCATTAATCAATGGAAAGTGACCAGGAAGGTGAATAAATCTCATAGGAGTTAAGAGGAAGACGCTATCCCACTTTCTATTCCAGTGATTCCAGATTAACTTATTCAAACATATGGCAATATCTTCATGATTCTAATCAAACCAGGAGGAACCAAGATGTAAAAAACATGATTTTGAACCAGTAATCAGTGGAAAGTGACCAGGAAGTTGATTAAATCTCATAGGAGTTATGAGGAAGAAGTTATCCCACTTACTATTCCAGTGTTTCAAGATTAGCTTGTTCGGACATATGGCAATATCTTCATGATTCAAATCAAACCAAGAGGAACCAAAATGTAAGAAGCATGATTTGGAACCAGTAATCAGTGGAAAGTGACCAGGAATTTTAAGAAAACTCATAGGAGTTATGAGTAAGAAGCTATCCCACTTTCTATTTGAATGATTCAAGATTAGTATGTTCGGACATATGGCAATATCTTCATGATTCTAATCAAAATAGGAGGAACCAAGATGTAAAAGCTTGATTTGGAACCATTAATCAGTGGAAAGTGACCAGGAAGTTGAATAAATCTTATAGGAGTTAAGAGGAAGAAGCTATCCCACTATCTATTCCAGTGATTCCAAATTAGCACGTTCGAACATATGGCAATATCTTCATGATTCTAATCAAACCATGAGGAAACAAGATGTAGGAAGCATGATTTGGAACCATTAATCAGTGGAATGTAACCAGGAAGTTAATTAAGTCTCATAGGAGTTATGAGGAAGAAGTTATCCCACTTTCTATTCCAGTGTTTCAAGATTAGCTTGTTCGGACATATGGCAATATCTCCATGATTCTAATCAAACAAAGAGGAACCAAGATGTAAGAAGCCTGATTTGGACCAGTAATCAGTGGAAAGTGACCGGGAATTTTAATAAAACTCATAGGAGTTATGAGTAAGAAGCTATCCCACTTTCTATTTCAATGATTCAAGATTAGTATGTTTCGGACATATGCAATATCTTCATGATTCTAATCAAATAGGAGGAACCAAGATGTAAAAAGCTTGATTTGGAACCATTAATCAGTGGAAAGTGACCAGGAAGTTGAATAAATCTTATAGGAGTTAAGAGGAAGAAGCTATCCCACTATCTATTCCAGTGATTCCAGATTAGCCTGTTCGAACATATGGCAATATCTTCATGATTCTAATAAAACCATGAAGAAACAAAATGTAAGAAGCATGATTTGGAACCATTAATCTGTGGAAAGTAATCATGAAGTTAACTAAGTCTCATAGGAGTTATGAGGAAGAAGTTATCCTACTTTCTATTCCAGTGTTTCAAGATTAGCTTGTTCGGACATATGGCAATATCTTCATGATTCTAATCAAACCAAGAGGAACCAAGATGTAAGAAGCCTGATTTGGACCAGTAATCAGTGGAAAGTGACCAGGAAGTTGAATAAATATCATAGGAGTTATGAGTAAGAAGTTATCCCATTTTCTATTCCAATGATTCAAGATTAGCTGGTTCAGACATATGGCAATATCTTCATGATTCTAATCAAGCTAGGAGGAACCAAGATGTAAGAAGCTTGATTTGGAACCATTAATCAATGGAAAGTGACCAGGTAGGTGAATAAATCTCATCGGAGTTAAGAGGAAGAAGCTGTCCCACTTTCTATTCCAGTGATTCCAGGTTAACCTATTCAAACATATGGCAATATTTTCATGATTCTAATCAAACCAGGAGGAACCAAGATGTAAAAAACATGATTTTGAACCAGTAATCAGTGGAAAGTGACCAGGAAGTTGATTAAATCTCATAGGAGTTATGAGGAAGAAGTTATCCCACTTACTATTCCAGTGTTTCAAGATTGGTTTGTTCGGACATATGGCAATATCTTCATGATTCTAATTTAACCAAGAGGAACCAAAATGTAAGAAGCATGATTTGGAACCAGTAATCAGTGGAAAGTGACCGGGAATTTTAATAAAACTCATAGGAGTTATGAGTAAGAAGCTATCCCACTTTCTATTTCAATGATTCAAGATTAGTATGTTCGGACATATGCCAATATCTTCATGATTCTAATCAAAATAGGAGGAACCAAGATGTAAAAACCTTGATTTGGAACCATTAATCAGTGGAAAGTGACCAGGAAGTTGAATAAATCATATAGGAGTTAAGAGGAAGAAGCTATCCCACTATCTATTCTAGTGATTCCAAATTAGCACGTTCAAACATATGGCAATATCTTCATGATTCTAATCAAACCATGAGGAAACAAGATGTAAGAAGCATGATTTGGAACCATTAATCAGTGGAATGTAACCAGGAAGTTAATTAAGTCTCATAGGAGTTATGAGGAAGAAGTTATCCCACTTTCGATTTCAGTGTTTCAAGATTAGCTTGTTCGGACATATGGCAATATCTCCATGATTCTAATCAAACAAAGAGGAACCAAGATTTAAGAAGCCTGATTTGGACCATTAATCAGTGGAAGGTGAACAGGAAGTTGAATAAATATCATAGGAGTTATGAGTAAGAAGTTATCCCACTTTCTATTCCAATGATTCAAGATTAGTCGGTTTGGACATATGGCAATATCTTCATGATTCTAATCAAACTAGGAGGAACCAAGATGTAAAAAGCTTGATTTGGAACCATTAATCAGTGGAAAGTAACCAGGAAGTTGAATAAATCTTATAGGAGATAAGAGGAAGAAGCTATCCCACTATCTATTCCAGTGATTCCAGATTAGCCTGTTCGAACATATGGCAACATCTTCATGATTCTAATCAAACCATGAAGAAACAAGATGTAAGAAGCATGATTTGGAACCATTAATCTGTGGAAAGTAATCAGGAAGTTAATTAAGTCTCATAGGAGTTATGAGGAAGAAGTTATCCCACTTTCTATTCCAGTGTTTCAAGATTAGCTTGTTCGGACATATGGCAATATCTTCATGATTCTAATCAAACCAAGAGGAACCAAGATGTAAGAAGCCTGATTTGGACCAGTAATCAGTGGAAAGTGACCAAAAGTTGAATAAATATCATAGGAGTTATGAGTAAGAAGTTATCCCAGTTTCTATTCCAATGATTCAAGATTAGCCGGTTCGGACATATGGCAATATCTTCATGATTCTAATCAAGCTAGGAGGAACCAAGATGTAAGAAGCTTGATTTAGATAAAATAATTATACATAGTAGATCTGTATAAGCCCCGGAAGACTCAAGACATCAACATCATCAACACTGGCGGACCCCACATCCGACAAACATGGGAACCTCCTAAAGATTAATCAAGCACGCCGAACAGCGATGGGACCCACATGAAGACTTTAAAGCCACGCGACAAAGGTCTCCACCAAGCTGCCCACTAAAACTGTCGGCACCACCCAAGAACTGGCACGTATCCAACCTTATGTCGGCACAATAAGAAGACGACACGTATTCAAGACGCATCAACCAGAGTATTGCCTATAAATACGATGCCCTACGCAACGAAGGAGGCACGAGCGATTTCCTTATCTCTCTAAAAAGCTCTCCCTTCTCTCTAAAAAATTCTCTTACAAAATCTTTAAGTTTTTACAAACTTTTAATTTGTAATCTTGTAATCAAGTTTTGTACTACAAATCCAAGATCAATAAAAGTAAGTTTTAATCATCAAACGTGTAATATTACATTTAAGAATTTGCTTATAAAATATTAATCAAGCATTATAAAAGAAAATGGTATCAGATCCTAAAACGATGCAATTTTATTTAAAGAATTTAATAATCAAGATATCTGAAATTAATCTATTTTAAACTTGTTAAAATAAACTCACCTTCTAAGGAAAACTCTGTCACTGTAGGTGTTCTAGGCTGCAAGACCTCGATAGGCAGTAAGACCGTTGGCAAGCCAGCAGTTGAGTCAGACTAAGAACCGGTTAGTAAATTTTAATTAGTTTAAGATCAGATTAAAATCATGGCATCTTCGATTAGAAAGTTCTTTAAACCAAAAAATGCGTCGACCTCAGCGTCGTATTCAACTATTAATTCAAGAGAAATAATGACTAAAATCACGACTTTTAATCAAGAAATATCAAAGAATCAATTACCTCATATTAACCCGGAAAATATCTATCAAATAGGAACTTTTGATTTCAAAACTGCTTATTCAATCAAAGAACATGAACAAACTCTATCATTACGAAATGAGTTTGAAGAAATCAAATTATTATCCTCTCTGGCTTTGGACAAGTATAAACAAAAGGGATTTAACTATATTCATTTTGGATTAATCCAAATAGCTATAAAACCTTTATCAAGAACAGGAATCGACTCACCAATTCTTATGTTACTAAGGGATAGAACCTTATTAAAATTTGAGGACTCACTCCTTGGAGCAGTCCAATCAAATCTATGCAACGGAGCTGTATACTTTAACTGCGCCCCTAATTTTCAAGTTAGCTTACATGATCCAACAATACTTAATACTTTAACCCTAAATATTCATTTACCAGAAATTAAATTTCAAAACGAAAGACATGGATATTTACTACTTTATCGAGTATATTTTAAACAATCAGTCTCAGAATTTAATCCAAGATGTTTATTACAAGACGATAAAGGAGAAACGACTATCTTAGCTGTTCATAGCAAAGATACTCCAACGTCAACTTATACACCTAAACAATTAAACTGGGATGAAATAACCATCCCGGATCAATGGAAAATAGAGATTACTCAACCACCAAGAAATTTCGAACAGAAAAATATTTCAAAAATATTTGAACGACGAGATGGTAAAATATTATTACAATTCGGCTCTTTTAAAGAACCACTACCTCCTAGAATTAGTACATATAGTTCAAGAGCTTCCTTTTCAGAATATCGCACTGGTCAATCCAGTACAAATTCAGAAACAGAAAGCGTTAATCAAGCTGTTAAACAAGAAGAACCTATAAAATTTAAAGCTCCAATAGCGGAACCTCATCAAGATATGTATCCAACTTCACCAACTCTATCAGATTTTAAATCTATCAATGTTATAAATAAACCATATGAAATTAATAAAAAGCATATTAAAGAAGAATTTTATTCAAAAAATAATGAAGAAAAAAGAAAATGGTACTTCAGCACCTTTTCTAAACAAGAAACAACACTATACAGAGAAAATTGGTATGATTATATGCTATCCAAGGAAATGGATGTTCCATTCTTTAAATGGTTTGAAAGTTATTCAAGCATCAATAATATTAACTATCCGTTTAAATCAATAAATGTACATTCAACATTAAGTCAAGTTTGGGAACAAACTGACGGAAATAAAATCAGATCTATTCATCCACCACTAAAGGACATAAAATTAAATACAACAGATAGACAAGTTATTGCAATACCTTTTAAAACAGGAGCTAATAAAGACGATAAAGATCAAGTACATATGCAAGATATAAAGGCCATATATCAACAGAATAATTATCAAAGTCAGATATTGCATACAATATCTAGACAAATAGATAGTATTGACAATAAAATAGATAACATCGAAGTCACTAAACTAGAACAACACCCTTTTTCATCTGTATCGACACCAATTTTTAAACCTATGTCTATGCAAGTAAAATTACCAGAAAATCCAATTTTAAAATCAATAGCGACCCGATTAGATAATTTAGATAAAGGAAAAAATATAAACATCATAGATGAAAACGATAATGAATCAGACATCTCTGAAGATAATGAAGAAATAAATCGAATAAAAAATAAATCAAATAAACCATATTATAAAAGACTTACACCACCAGACTTATTATTCGAAGAACACCACAATTATTCAGCAAACGTATATTCCGGAGACGGAATATATGAATGGAATATTGATGGTAGATCAGAATACGAAATAATGAACTTATTACAAGAAATGGGTATGGCTGCTACGGCCTATAAGTCAAGAGGAAACACTGATAAACAATCATGCATATTATTAATAGTAGGATTCAATGGAGCATTAAGATACTGGTGGGATAACTCTCTAGACAATATTACTCGAGAATCAATTGTTAACCATACGGATATTAAACAACAAGAAAATGAAAATGGTGACATGGAAGATGTAGAATATCAAAACGCAGTAGAAGTATTAATACATACTATAACTATGCACTTTATCGGCAATCCAAAAGAAGAATTAGAAAGTAAAAAAATCATTCTAACCAATTTAAGATGTCCAACATTAGGAGACTTCAAATGGTATAAAGACGTATTTACAGCAAATATATTTCAAAGAAATGATTGTAATCAGGCTTTCTGGAAGGAAAGATTTATATCAGGATTACCAACATATTTCGCTGAAAGAATAACCAATAAATTAAAAGAATATTCTGGAGGACAACCAATCCCCTGGAATTCAATAACTTATGGTCAGTTATTTGCATTTACTAAAAAGGAAGGATTGGCAATATGCCAAGAACATAAAGATAAAAAACGAAATGAAAAATTCAAATTCAAAACCAATATGGGTTCATTTTGTGAACAATACGGTTATAGTCAACTTAATCCACCATCTAGAGCAAAAAGAATTAAATATAAACACAACAGAAACAATTATGAAAGACCCTACCAAAAGCATTATAATAAAAATAAAAAACCTAATAATCAGTATTATTCAAAAAATAAGAAACCATATAAACCAAGCAACAAACAAAAAATTGTATGTTGGAATTGCAAAAGACCAGGACATAAGTCCTCAGAATGTAAAATGAAAAAGAAAATAAATGAAATATTTCAAGACCAACCTGATATTCAAGAAAAATTAATAAAATTATTAATATCAGACTCAGAACCAGAATCATCTGATGATTCGAGTAGCAAGAGTTCAATAAATGAAATCGGTAATTTAAGCGACTCTTCTGAAGAATCGCAAGAATTATCCGATAATCTATGCAATTGTAAAATAATTAATGTAATAACCAAAGAAAACGATAAACAATTTCTACTAGATATAATTGATAAAATAGAAGACCCCAATATCAAAAGAGATTATTTAATAAAACTAAAAGAAATAATAAGTAAAGAACACCAATTATCAACACCAGAACCTTTTAGTCTAAACAAAATATTTAAAAAATACCCAACACAAAGTTTGTTTAGACAAGTAACTACAGGAGAACTACAAACCGAAGTAAAACAACTAAAATCTCAGATAAGAGAAATACAATCAATAATAAATCAACAAGAACTAAAACAATTTCATACAGATGCAAGACTAACAGTCATAGAAAATAATTATGGTATAAAATCATATACCAATAATAATTCTCAAACATCAACAAGTAAACAAAATCCAGAAACGGATAAAATGAAAGGAATAATGATTAATGAACCAGAAAACAATGAAGAAGATTATATAAACATAATCAACAAAATTAATTACCAAAAATGGTATACAAAAATCACTTTACATATTGAAAATCATTTCAAAATAGATGTAATAGCACTTATGGATACCGGTGCAGACTATAACTGCATCCGAGAAGGAGTTATACCAACTAAATACTATGAAAAAACAACCAAAAGATTAAGAGGAGCAAATGGAACCAATTTAAAGGTCCAATACAAATTACCCTGCGCCAAGATATGTAATCAAGGATATTGCTTCAAAAACCAATTCATTTTAGTAAAAAATCTCACACAAGAATTAATACTAGGAACTCCGTTCTTTACTCAAATATATCCATTTAAAGTAAATGAAAAAGGAGTAACAACTAAAATAATGGGAACAAAACTAACGTTTGAATTTTTATCACCTATGAAAACAAAAGAAGTATTAAGCATACAACAAAACACAGTCCAAAGGACAATTAATTTAATTAAAAGAAAGCAAGAACATATTCAATACCTACAAGAAGAGATAACATATAAAAAAATAGAAGAACAACTTAAAACACCTTATATAACAAACAAGATAAAAGAAATTGAGCAAAACTTATTAAAGCAAGTATGCTCGGAATTACCAAATTCATTTTGGCAAAGAAAGCAACATATGGTAGAGTTACCATATATAAAGGAATTTGTCACGCTCATATTGTGCTATCATCTCGGTTGTACATTTGTTGTACCTCCATCCTCGCAACTTTCCTTCTTGTGCTTTGCGTGCTGCCTTTTCTTCATGGTTGATCAGTAGCCCAAACACAGTTGATCTCTTAGAAAATGAAGAATTAAGAATTTTTGGCTTCTCTTCATGGTTTCTCTTCAGTAGTCCAAAAGACACAAATGCTCTTTTAGAAGATGAAGAGTTACGAATGTCTGGTTATGAAGAACTCAAAACCTCATAGTGGCTCTGATACCACATGATACGTCCTGAATTGGAGGATCCCTCCAAGGTTGGTGAACTGGATAAGCCTTGGACCGAATGAGCTAGAAAGTACACACGATCAAGGGATGCTGATCGAATGGTGACACAAGAGGTGCGGAAATTCTCTTGATAATATCAACTTCTAAGCCCGAAGCTATGACACACCCGACGAATCAAAAGATAAGATGTTCGATGAAGAACAAATGATTCAACAAGTTAAAATGAATGGTTTTTATTAAAAAGTTGAATGAATAAAACAATACAATAGTAAGCCTTTATATAATAGGTTGTGGGTTAAACCAAAGGTCTAAACTAATTCTAGGAAATACAAACTACATAAATATGTTGGACTTGACCAAATTTTGAACGTTGTGGTCAGAAAACTCTTCGGCTGGTTGTGTCATTTCACCTGCTCGACGGTCTCCGAATTGCCGTCAGATTGATATATTATACGACCATGTGTTGTATATTCTTGTTGGGCCTTTCTTGAACAATTTCAAACACTAATTTCTTAATGAGTACAAGGCCTCCATATTTTGTATCAAGTCCATTAGCTTCTCTCGGTCTAGAACTTCATGGATCAAACTGATAAGGCCCATAAATAGCCCATTAACCCAAGCTATGATCAGTTGCCTAGCTGGTTCGTACCTGATTTTCATACCTTGGTCCATGATGCTGGTCAGGGTCGCATCATCCCCTCCTCCTTTAAAAGGATTTGTCCTCAAATCCGGACCTTATAGGATGAATGAACCGACATGGTTTTGCTCAACCAAGGTGTTCCTACTATTTTTGTGCACACACGCCCCTATTCCAGGCTCAAATAGGAAGTGTTGTATACCCTCTTCTGGCCTCAGTAGCTCCACTGGGTCGTACTTCTTGCAAACGAATGGCTGACCTAGTTTATCACTTGATAAAGAACCGAGAATATCACTTGAAGCATAAGCGGTTGTGAGATATTTTCATGATCAGCTTCTGGTCCACAATCAACCTCATTTTCAGAAACCTTTTGGACTTCCAAGAGAACACTTACAGCCTCTGGTTCTTCATTTTGATGCAGCTGGTCGTCCATAGATTCTGCTCGGACATAAACAGTCGATAGCTCCGGTTCGATATCTTTGGCCTCTTGATCTTCTTCCAACACTGAAGATGTACGTGGATTTTTGATCTTTTGATGGATCTTAGCCTTGAAACTCTCCAGCCATCTCTCAAAACCCTCATTTCTCTTCTCTTCAGTTCTGGCTGATGGAGTTTCTACAACTTGTTTCGATTGTTGCTTTTTGACTGCCTTCTTTGAACTGCTCGGTTTAACTCCCATTGAATCAGAATCAAGGAAGATTCTTCTACCTACTTTGCTGAGTGGTTTCTTCCAATTGTCTCTCTCAGGTCGTGACTTCTTGGCTTCCTCCTCTTGGTCTCGCTCATATTGTGCTATCATCTCGGTTGTACGTTTGTTGTACCTCCATTCTCGCAACTTTTCTTCTTGTGCTTTGCGTGCTGCCTTTTCTTCATGGTTGATCAGAAGTCCAAACACAAGTGATCTCTTGGAAGATGAAGAGTTAAGAATGTTTGGCTTCTCTTCATGGTTTCTCTTCAGTAGTCCAAAAGACAAAAATGATCTCTTGGAAGATGAAGAGTTACGAATGTCTGGTTGTGAAGAACTCCAAACCTCAGAGTGGCTCTGATACCACATGATACGCCCTGATTTGGAGGATCATTCTAAGGTTGGTGGATTGGATAAGCCTTGCACCGAATGAGCTAGAAAGCACAAACGATCAAGGGATGTGGATCAAAAAGTGACACAAGAGGTGCGGAAAGTCTCTTGATACAACCAACTTCTAAGCCCGAAGCTATGACACACCCCGAGGAATCAAAAGATAAGATGTTCGATGAAGAACAAATGATTCAACAAGTTAAAATGAATGGTTTTTATTAAAAAGTTGAATGAATAAAACAATACAATAGTAAGCCTTTATATAGTAGGTTGTGGGTTAAACCAAAGGTCTAAACTAATTCTAGGAAATACAAACTACATAAATATGTTGGACTTGACCAAATTTTGAACGTTGTGGTCAGAAAACTCTTCGGCTGGTTGTGTCATTTCACCTGCTCGACGGTCTCCGAATTGCCGTCAGATTGATATATTATACGACCATGTGTTGTATATTCTTGTTGGGCCTTTCTTGAACAATTTCAAACACTAATTTCTTAATGAGTACAAGGCCTCCATATTTTGTATCAAGTCCATTAGCTTCTCTCGGTCTAGAACTTCATGGATCAAACTGATAAGGCCCATAAATAGCCCATTAACCCAAGCTATGATCAGTTGCCTAGCTGGTTCGTACCTGATTTTCATACCTTGGTCCATGATGCTGGTCAGGGTCGCATCATCCCCTCCTCCTTTAAAAGGATTTGTCCTCAAATCCGGACCTTATAGGATGAATGAACCGACATGGTTTTGCTCAACCAAGGTGTTCCTACTATTTTTGTGCACACACGCCCCTATTCCAGGCTCAAATAGGAAGTGTTGTATACCCTCTTCTGGCCTCAGTAGCTCCACTGGGTCGTACTTCTTGCAAACGAATGGCTGACCTAGTTTATCACTTGATAAAGAACCGAGAATATCACTTGAAGCATAAGCGGTTGTGAGATATTATTCATGATCAGCTTCTGTTCCACAATCAACCTCATTTTCAGAAACCTTTTAGACTTCCAAAAGAACACTTACAGCCTCTGGTTCTTCATTTTGATGCAGCTGGTCGTCCATAGATTCAGCTCGGACATAAACAGTCGATAGCTCCGGTTCGATATCTTTGGCCTCTTGATCTTCTTCCAACACTGAAGATGTACGTGGATTTTTGATCTTTTGATGGATCTTAGCCTTGAAACTCTCCAGCCATCTCTCAAAACCCTCATTTCTCTTCTCTTCAGTTCTGGCTGATGGAGTTTCTACAACTTGTTTCGATTGTTGCTTTTTGACTGCCTTCTTTGAACTGCTCGGTTTAATTCCCATTGAACGAGAATCAAGGAAGATTCGTCTACCTTCTTTTCTGAGTGGTTTCTTCCATTTGTCTCTCTCAAGTCGTGACTTCTTGGCTTCCTCCTCTTGGTCTCGCTCATATTGTGCTATCATCTCGGTTGTACGTTTGTTGTACCTCCATTCTCGCAACTTTTCTTCTTGTGCTTTGCGTGCTGTCTTTTCTTCATGGTTGATCAGAAGTCTAAACACAGGTGATCTCTTGGAAGATGAAGAGTTAAGAATGTTTGGCTTCTCTTCATGGTTTCTCTTTAGTAGTCCAAAATTCACAAATGATCTCTTGGAAGATGAAGAGTTACAAATTTCTGGGTGTGAAGAAATCCAAACCTCAGAGTGGCTCTGATACCACATGATACGCCCTGAATTGGAGGATCATTCTAAGGTTGGTGGAATGGATAAGCCTTGCACCGAATGAGTTAGAAAGCACAAACGATCAAGGGATGTGGATCGAAAGGTGACAAAAGAGGTACGAAAAATCTCTTGAAACAACCAACTTCTAAGCCCGAAAATATGACACACTCCGACGACCATGTGTTGTATATTCTTGTTGGGACATTCTTGAACAATTTTAAACACTGATTTCTTAATGAGTACAATGCCTCCATGTTTTGTATCAAGCTCATTAGCTTCTCTCGGGTCTAGAAGTTCATGGATCAAACCGATAAGGCCCATAAACAGCCCATTAAACCGGGCTATGATCACTTGCCTAGCTGGTTCGTAGCATATTTTCATACCTTGGTCCATGATGCTGGTCAGGGTCGCATCATCGATGATACTCCCTGAATTGGAGGATCACTCAAAGGTTGGCGAATTTGATAAGCCTTGCACCGAATGAGCTAGAAAACACAAACGATCAAGGGATGTGGATCGAAAGGTGACACAATAGGTGAAGAAAGTATCTTGATCCTACAAACTTCAAAACCCGAAGATATGACACACTACGACGACTCAAAAGATAAGATGTTCGATGAAGAACAAATTATTCAACAAGTTAAAAAGAAAGGTTTTCATTAAAATGTTGAATGAATAAAACAACACAATAGTAAGCCTTTATATAATAGGCTGTGGCTTAGACCAAAGGTCTAAACTTATTATATGAAATACAAACTAGATAAATATGTTGGGGTTGACCAAAGAACAAAGACTTGACCAAATTTTGAAGGTTGTGGTCAGAAAACTATTCGGCTGGTTTTGTCCTTTCACCTGCTCGACAGTCTCCGAATGCTGTCAGATTGATATATTATATGACAATGTGCTGTATATTCTCGTTGGGCCTTTCTTGAAAAATTTCAAACACTTATTTCTTAATGAGTACAAGACCTCCATGTTTTATATCAAGCCCATTAGCTTCTCTCGGTCTAGATCAGTTGCCTAGCTACTTCGTACCTGATTTTCATACCTTGGTCCATGATGCTGCTCAGGGACGCATCATCCCCTCCTCCTTTAAAAGGATTTGTCCTCAAATCCGGACCTTCTAGGATGAATGAACCGACATGGTTTTGCTCAACCAAGGAGTTCCTACTGTTCATGTGCACATAGCTCCTATTCCTGGCTCAAATATGAAGTGTTGTACACCCTATTGTGGCCTCAGTAGTGCCACTGGGTCACAAATTAATGGCTGACCTAGTTTATCACTTGATAAAGAACCAAGAATATCACTTGAAGCATAAGCGATTGTGAGATATTTTTCATAAAAAGCTTCTGGTCCATAATCAACCTCATTTTCATAATCATTTTGGACTTCCAAGAGAACACTTACAGTCTCTGGTTCTTCATTTTCATGCAGCTGGTCGTCCAAAGATTATGCTCGGACATAAACATTCGATAGCTCCGGTTCGATATATTTGGTCATAGCTTCGGTCTTAGAAGTTGATAGTATCAAGAGAATTTCCGCACCTAAGGCCAAAGATATCGAACCAGAGCTATCGAATGTTTATGTCCGAGCATAATATTTGGACGACCAGCTGGATCAAACTGAAGAACCAGAGGCTGTAAGTGTTCTCTTGGAAGTCCAAAAGGTTTCTGAAAATGAGGCTGATTGTGGACCAGAACCCGATCATGAAAATATGTCACAACCGCTTATGCTTCAAGTGATATTCTCGGTTCTTTATCAAGTGAGAAACTAGGTTAGCCATTCGTTTGCAAGAAGTACGACCCAATGGTGCTACTGAGGCCAGAAGAGGGTATACACCACTTCATATTTGAGCCTGGAATAAGGGCGTGTGTGCACAAAAATAGTAAGAACACCTTGGTTGAGCAAAACCATGTCGGTTCATTCATCCTATAATTTCCGGATTTGAGGAAAAATCATTTTAAAGGAGGAGGGGATGATGCGACCCTGACCAGCATCATGGACAAAGGTATGAAAATCAGGTACGAACCAGCTAGGCAACTGATCATAGCTTGGGTTAATGGGCTATTTATGGGCCTTATCAGTTTGATCCATGAAGTTCTAGAACAAGAGAAGCTATTGGGCTTGATACAAAATATGGAGGCCTTGTACTCATTAAGAAATCAATGTTTGAAATTGTTCAAGAAAGGCCCAACAAGAATATACAACACCTGGTCGTCTAATATATCAATCTGACGGCAATTTCAGAGACCGTCAAGCAGGTGAAAGGACACAACCAGCAGAAGAGTTTTCTGATCACAACGTTCAAAATTTGGTCAAGTACAACATATTTATGTATTTTATATTTCCTAGAATTAGTTTAGACCTTTGATTTAACCCACAACCTACTATATAAAGGCTTACTATTGTATTGTTTTATTCATTCAAATTTTTAATAATAACCTTTAATATTAGCTTGTTGAATCATTTGTTCTTCATCGAACATCTTATCTTTTGAGTTTTCGGGGTGTGTCATAGCTTATGGCTTAGAAGTTGGTTGTATCAAGAGACTTTCCGCACCTCTTGTGTCATCTTTCGATCCACATCTCTTGATCGTTTGTGCTCTCTAAGTCATTTGGTGCAAGGCTTATCCAATCCACCAACCTTAGAATGATCCTCCAATTCAGGGCGTATCATGTGGTATTATAGCCATTATGGGGTTTGGAGTTCTTCACAACCAGACTTCGTAACTCTTCATCTTCCAAGAGATCATTTTTGTCTTTTGGACTACTGAAGAGAAACCATGAAGAGAAGCCAAATATTCTTAAATATTCATCTTCCAAGAGATCACCTGTGTTTGGACTTCTGATCAAACATGAAGAAAAGGCAGCACGCAAAGCACAAAAAGAAAAGTTGCGAGAATGGAGGTACAACAAACGTACAACCGAGATGATAGCACAATATGAGCGAGACCAAGAGGAGGCCGCCAAGAAGTCACGACCTGTGAGAGACAAATGGAAAAAACCACTCAGCAAAGAAGGTAGACGAATCTTCCTTGATTCTAGTTCAATGGGAGTTAAACCAAGCAGTTCAAAGAAGGCAGTCAAAAAGCAACAATCGAAACAAGTTGTAGAATCTCCATCAGCCCGAACTGAAGAGAAGAGAAATGAGGGTTTTGAGAGATGGCTGGAAATTTTCAAGGCTAAGATCCATCAAAGGATCACAAATCCACGTCCATCTTCAGTGTTGGAAGAAGATCAAGAGGCCAAAGATATCAAACCGGAGCTATCGACAGTTTATGTCCGAGCATAATCTATGGACGACCAGCTGCATCAAAATGAAGAACCAGAGGCTGTAAGAACCAAAAAAAGATTTGTATTGTTCTAGTCTTTTGTACTAAAATGTGTGCTCAATGAGTCAACTTCCCCTTTTTCGCCGAAAATGATTTTTTTCCCGCCCAAAATACGAAACGTCGTGAAACAAATTACACTTAACGGCTGGCTTATAGGAACATTACGGCTGACTTATAAGTCATGGTTCAGGGTTTTTGCTATAATTAAAGGCTGAGTTGTGGTTACAATACGACTTTGTTATAACCATGTCGACCAAAAAAATCTTATAACAGGCTCAAGATTCATCATTCAAACTTAAATTGAATTTAGAAATCGAAAGAAAAAGTAAAAAGACGAGTCTATATATTAGGAATCAAGAGACTTATCACTCTCATAAACAACATAGATCTAAAAAATCAAAAATCTGAGACAGATCTACTCCAGTAGTCTTCGTCTTCGATGGTGGTCGGTTACAAACCATGATTATAAGTCAGCCGTAAATTTCCTATTAGTCAGCCGTCAAATGATATTTGTTTCGCGACGTCTCATATTTTGGGCGAGAAAAATTATTTTTTTTCCCGCCCAAAATACGAAACGTCGCAAAACAAATTACACTTGGCGGCTGGCTATAGGAACGTTACACCTGACTTATAAATCATGATTTAGGGTTTTTGCTATAATCAAATGTTGAGTTGTGGTTACAATACGACTTTTTTATAACCATGTCGGCCAAAAAAACTTATAACAGGCTCAAGATTCATCATCTAAACTTCAATTGAATTTAGAAACCCAAAGAGAAAGTAAAAAGATTAGTCTATATATTAGGAATCAAGAGACTTATCACTCTCATAAACAACATAGATCTAAAAAATCAAAAATCTGAGACAGATCTACTCCAGTAGTCTTCGTCTTCGATGGTGGTCGGTTACAAACCATGATTATAAGTCATGGTTAAGGGTTTTTGCTATAATCAAAGGCTGAGTTGTGGTTACGATACGACTTTGTTATAACCATGTCGACCAAAAAATCTTATAACAGACTCAAGATTCATCATCCAAACTTAAATTGAATTTTGAAATCAAAATAGAAAGTAAAAAGACGAGTCTATATATTAGGAATCTGGGACTTATCACTCTCATAAACAACATAGATCTAAAAAATCAAAAATCTGAGACAGATCAACTCCAGTAGTCTTCGTCTTCGATGGTGTTCGGTTACAAACCATGATTATAAGTCAGCCGTAATGCCCCTATAAGTCAGCAATATGTGTAATTTGTTTCGCGACGTCTCATATTTTGGGCGGGAAAATGATTTTTTTCTCGCCCAAAATACTAAACATCGCGAAACAAATTACACTTGACTGCTGGCTTATAGGAACGTTATGGCTGACTTATAATTCATGGTTTAGGGTTTTTTCTATAATCAAATGTTGAGTTTTGGTTACAATACGACTTTGTTATAACCATGTCGACCAAAAAAAGCTTATAACAGGCTCAAGATTCATCATCAAAACTTAAATTGAATTGAGAAACCGAAAGAGAAAGTAAAAAGACGAGTCTATATATTAGGAATCAAGAGACATATCACTCTCATAAATAACATAGATCTAAAAAAATCAAAATCTAAGACAGATCTACTCTAGTAGTCTTCGTCTTCGATGGTGGTCGGTTACAAACCATGATTATTAGTCATGGTTAAGGGTTTTTGCTATAATCAAAGGCTGATTTGTGGTTACAATATGACTTTGTTATAACCCTGTCGACCAAAAAGTTTATAACAGGCTCAAGATTCATCATCCAAACTTAAATTGAATTTAGAAATCAAAATAGAAAGTAAAAAGACGAGTCTATATATTAGGAATCAAGAGACTTATCACTCTCATAAACAACATTGATCTAAAAAATCAAAAATCTGAGACAGATCTACTCCAGTAGTCTTCGTCTTCGATGGTGGTCGGTTACAAACCATGATTATAAGTCAGCCGTAAAGTTCCTATTAGTCAGCCGTCAAATGAAATTTGTTTCGCGACGTCTCATATTTTGGGCGGGAAAAATGATTCTTTTCCCGCCCAAAATACGAAACGTCGCGAAACAAATTACACTTGGCGGCTGGCTTATAGGAACGTTACAGCTGACTTATAAGTCATGATTTAGGGTTTTTGCTATAATCAAATGTTGAGTTGTGGTTACAATACGACTTTCTTATAACCATGTCGGCCAAAAAATATTATAACAGGCTCAAGATTCATCATCTAAACTTCAATTGAATTTAGACACCGAAAGAGAAAGTAAAAAGACAAGTCTAAATATTAGGAATCAAGAGACATATCACTCTCATAAACAACATAGATCTAAAAAATCAAAAATCTGAGACAGATCTACTCCAGTAGTCTTCGTCTTCGATGGTGGTCGGTTACAAACCATGATTATAAGTCAGCCGTAACGTCCCTATAAGTCAGCCGTCAATTGTAATTTTTTTCACGACGTCTCATATTTTGGGCGGGAAAAATGATTTTTTCTCGCCCAAAATACTAAACGTCGCGAAACAAATTACACTTGACGGCTGGCTTATAGGAACGTTACGACTGACTTATAAGTCATGGTTTAGGGTTTTTGCTATAATCAAATGTTGAGTTGTGGTTACAATACGACTTTGTTATAAACATGTCGACCAAAAAAAGCTTATAACAGGCTCAAGATTCATCATCTAAACTTAAATTGAATTTAGAAACCGAAAGAGAAAGTAAAAAGACGAGTCTATATATTCTCATAAATAACATAGATCTAAAAAATCAAAAATATGAGACATATCTACTCCAGTAGTTTTCATCTTTGATAGTGGTTGGTTACAAACCATGATTATAAGTCAGCCGTCAAGTGTAATTTGTTTCGCCTTCGTCTTCGTCTTCGATGGTGGTTGGTTAGAGAAGAAGCTTTGTCTCCTCTAGTGTTTTTTATGGTTATTCGACATCCTACCTCATCGGATTCGTCGTTTTTGCAAAAGAAGAAATGTCAAAGAGAGAGAGAGACATGAAGAGGCTAAGTCTTATCAATTGTAAGAAAAGAAGAGAATAATTTTTGGCCTTTAGATTTTATTTAATCAATGGCCATTAATTGTGATCCTTGAAAAAAAAGATTAACTAATGAGAAAGAAGGTTGAGGGTAGACAAAAAGATAATTTTGAACCCTTAGATTAAAATCAATCAATGGTTATGAAAAAGCAATATAAATTGTAATTTTAGTTTTTTCAATTTGATTTTAAAATAACTTAAATTTTAAAAATATAGTTATGGATTTAAATCAAGATTTAAAATGTATTTAAGGGTTAGATATTAAATTTTTAAAATGATTAAAATTTGAATTTAACTCTAAACTATAAACCTAAACTCTAAACCTAAACCTTAAACTTTAAATAATAAAAAAATATCAGATTTTATGTTCAAAAGATAAACTTTATAATTTTTATAACTTTATAGTTATATTATTTAGGATTTGAGATCTAGATTTAAGAAATTATTAAGTTATAGTCTTGTGAGTAAGAATTGTATAAGTAATTGTAAGAGAACATATATCTCAAGATCAAGTTAAAGTCTCAACTTGAAAATTCAAGAAACTATACACATTTTAGTTGATTTATATTGATTTGATATTGATAAGAGGATCTTCAATATAACTATTTAAAGTACTTGAATTCAAATTTTTAATTCTATTGTATGTTTGAGGTATGACTGAGTTATATAAACGACACGACTAAGTTACCAAAATGACACAGCTGAGTTATATAAAAATTTCTGATTTTATGATATGTTTGAGGTATGGCTGAGTTATTTAAACGACATGGCTGAGATATATAAACGACACAGCTAATTTGTATAAACATAGCATAAGTCAAATATAAAATACACGGTTAAGGTATGTTTTCCACAGAGAAACAAGAAAATACAGGTTTGCTGCACCTTTCCGGTGATAACTCCTCCATGTCTCCAAGCTTCACTGCACTCCTCTGCCTCGTCTTTGCCAAATCCATCACTTATTTATGTCTCTTCCATTATCTTCTTGTTCAAGCTTCTCTTCCACTCAGATCTGGGAAAAAAAGATTATCGAAATATGGGTATCAAATCACAAACAAACTTAAATTAATACACCCTACAATTGTCAATTTGGCTGTTTTAAAAATATATCTGCTTTTTCTCATCAGAATGCACACTTCTTATACCTAGGTTTTTGGAGATTCGCATGAAGTAACTCATCCACAACTGCATATATAACTTAGTGGTAAAAGAAAAGTAACTCAGCCACAACATAAATAAAACTCAGCCTCAAACTCGAAAAACTCAGTAGAGAAGATGATTTTGGGCGATTGCAGCGAAGAAGATTTTGTAGAAACGCTTGCGGAGAAGACGATTTCGGCGAAGACGATATCGGGACAGATAGTTCGAGAATTTCAGATGATAAACAACAATGTCAACATAAAATCACACTCAGTCACAACTTAAATCAAACTCAGTCGCAACATATATCAAACTCAATCATAGTATAGATCAAACTCAGTCGAAACTTACCAGAGAAGACTTTTACGGAGAAGACTTTTTCGGAGAGGATGATTTCGGAGTAGACGATTTCCAAGAAGACGATGACGGCATTTTTTTCTCGACCGTTTTGGGAGAAAATGCTAGACTGGAGAAGACGATTTCACGGAGAAGAGAACGACGACACAATAAAAAACTCTCTCTAGGGTTTGAAGAATTCGACTTCGGAAGAGGGAGTGGGGAGTTGGGTTTTTCTTTTCTTGTTTTGAACAAATTAAAGAATGTATTGGTAAGTGCAAGAAAATTAATGACATGGAATACGTATAAGGTGAGATGGAATACAATTAAGATGACGTGGAATACGGTTTGCTGACATGGCATTCTCAATTTAAAATATAGGCAAACTAAGGAAGGGTGTTTATTGTAATTTACTAGGGTCAAAAAATATTCTAGTAATTTTTAGAAAAAGTATGATATTCTAGCAATATTCTAACTTTTCTGTGCTATATGAGTCATTCTCTCTTAAGAGTTTAGTGTTTAGGGGTTGGAATGAGATTGTGGTGAATTTTAGTATCTAGGGATTGAGGTTGAGATATGTTTAATATTTAGGGGTTATAGATGGAATTATAATCCTATACTACTTTGGTGATATGGAATAACACTAGGTATATATGTATTTCTCAACATTAATGTCTTCACGCAATTCACTTTTTTGCTGTCCTCTTATTCATTTTTATTAAAATAGAGTGATTGAGATTATTAAATGAAATACACAATATAGTAAAGGGTTTTATCTTTAGTCATTGAAAATAGTAGCCTCGTATGTGGTAAAAATTAAAGTGATGTGGCATTCTTCTCTTTTGTAAGTTATGAACAAAGAACATAAATTATGGGTCAGATATTCGTGTCGACGTCATCGTGTTGTCCTTAGACGTTAAATGTTACTAGCTAAATTATGTCAAAATGAATGTCATTCTCTTAATTGCACTTGGGACTTTAGTCATTTGGCAAATTCTCCCAAAAAATAAAGTAAACCTAGAAAAAAAAACTAAACCATCGACCCTTCTTCTTCCAACCTCAAGCCATTGGAGGTGAATCCAACGTCCACCAAAACTCCTCCACCATTGACACTTCAAAGTCGCCACCATCCGCTACCTCTGCTTTGTCAAGCTTCTTGTATGATGGGTTCAGTCATCTGCAATAGACATGAAAAAAACAGTCAAACCTTGTTCACAATAAGAGCATGTTCTAATGTCTAATCAGAGCTTATTCATGGCTTGAGATGTCACAACAAATGTAAAAGCCCAGAAACTTCGGTGATATAACCATAAGAAACAGAATTTCCAAATGTATAGCTGAGCAACTAAGTTAAGCCTCTTGATATTCACTTTGGGTACATCCTCAGGCCATTTATCTGATAGAACGGCGCAAACAAGTGTGCTGAGGGAACCTGAATTCGACTCAAAACAGAGATACAAACAAATTTAAACGTCAAATATTCCATTTCATAAGACAAAACCAGACAATGACAGTTAAAGAGGCTAACTAGTTTGTCAGAATCAGCCTCAGAGAGTGTCTTGTCGTTGTTCAATAGAAGACCAATAAAACCATACATAGCAACTGCTTTACGTCTGAGAAGCTAGCAGAAACCTAAAGTTACATTCTTCTATCCTTTAATCCGAACAGAACAGAAAGTGCCTCACGAACAAGATTCCTGTAACAAGAACACAAGAAACAAAATCAAACTAAGATCTGTATAAAAGCTCAAGCAGTCATGAACTTACATCTACTTGTTCTTGGATAAGATCAGTAAAAAAGAAGAGAGTCTTGTGGTTAACTTTACCTCGAAGTCAACGAAAAGTAAGAGATAAAAAGAGCAAACACGTTTCAGAAACCAAATCAGAGCATAAAAAAAATCACGATAGAAAGGTGACAAGTGGTGGTTATGACGAGCGTGACGAGGTGGGGTCGACTCCGGTGAAGACGGATCTAAGAAGCGATGATGGTGGAGACGAGCGATGGCAGATAGGAGATATGGCAATGGTAGTGGTTACGAGCGACGGTGTCAAAAGAAGTGTGGTCGTGAAGCTTTCTCTCTCTCTCTCTCTCTATCCCTCTCTCTCTCTCTCTGTCTCCCTATCTCTCTCCCTCTCCCTCTCTCCCTCACTCTCCCTCTCTCTCTCCCTCTCCCTCTCTCCCTCACTCTCCCTCTCTCTCCCTCTCCCTCACTCTCTGCTCCTCTCTCTCTGCTCCCTCTCTTCTCTTCTCTCTCATCTCTCCCCTCTCTCTCTGCCCTCTCTCTGCCCTCCTCTCTCTCTCCCCTCTCTCTCTCGCCTCTCTCTCCCTCTCTCTCTACCCTACTCTTCTCGCCTCTCTTCCTGCCCCGCCCTCTCTCCCTCTCGTCTCTCTCTCTCTCTCTCTCTCTCTTCTCCTCTCTGTCTCTCTCTCTCTCATTCACTTCTCATCTCCTCTCTCTCTCTTCCTCCCTCCTCCTTCTCTCCTTCCTCTCCTCTCTCTCTTCCCCCCCTCTCTCCTCTCCTCTCCCTCTCCTCTCTCCATCCTTCTCCCTCTCCTCCTCTCTCCCTCTCTCTCTCTCTCTCCGTCATCCTCCCTGTCTCTCTCTCCGTCTCTTCTTCCCTCTCTCTCACCTCTCTCTCTCCTCTCTCTCTCTCCCTCTCTCTCCCTCTCTCTCCTCTCTCTTCCTCTCTTCTCTTTCCCTTCTCCCCTCCTTCTCTCTCCTCTCTCTATCTCCTCCTTCTTCTCTCTCCCCTCTCCTCTTCTCCTTCTCTCCTCCCTCTCTCCCCTCTCTCCTCTCTCTCTCTTCTCCTCCTCTCTTCTCTCTTCTCTCATCTCTCTCTCGTTCTCTCCCTCCTCTCTCCCTCTCTATCTCCCTCTCTCTCTCTCTCCTTACTCTCTCTCTCCCCTCTCTTCCATGCTCCACTCCTCTCCCTCTCCTCCTCTCTCCTCTCTCCCCCTCTCTCCCTTCTCTCCTCCCTCTCTCCTCTCTCTCTCCTCTTTCTCCTCTCTCTCGCTCCCTCTCTTCTCCTCATCTCTCTCCTTCCCTCTCCTCTCTCTCCCTCTCTTCCCATCTCTCTTCCCCCTCTCATCCCTTCTCCTCTCTCTCTCTCTCTCTCTCTCCTCTCTCTCCTCTCTTCTCTCTCTCTCTCTCCTCGTCTCTCGTCTCGTCTCGCCTCTTGCCTTCAGTCTTGCCCTCCTCCCTTCTCCTCTCTCGTTCGCCTCGTCTCCCTCCTCTCTTCCGCTTCGTCTCTCATCTCCGCTCTCTCCTTCCTCTCGTCTCTCTCTCTCTCTCTCCCTCTTGCTCTCTTGCTCTGTCCTCCTCCTCTTGCCTCCCTGCTCTCCTCTTCTCTTCGTCCCTCCTCCCTCCTCTCTCTCTCTCTCGTCTCTCTCCTCTCCCTCGTCTCTCATCTCTTCTCTCTCGCTCTCTCCTGCTCTCTCTCTCTCCCTCCTCTCTCTCTTCGCTCTCTTCTCTTGCCTCTCTGTCTCTCGCTTCTTCTCTCCTCTCTCTCGTCTCTTCTCTCTCTTTCTCCTCTTCTTCTGCCTCTATTCTCTTCTGTCTCTTCGTCTCTCTCTCTCTCACCTCTCGCCTCTTCCCTCCCTCTCTCGCCTCCTCTCTCCTCTCTCTCTCCAGGCTCCCTCGTCTCTTCTCCTCTCTTCTCCTCTCCCTCCTCGCTCCCTCGATTCGCTCCTCTCCGCTCCTCTTCCAGAGTCGTCTCCTTTCTCTCACTTTCCCCTCTGCCGCTTTTCTCCTCTTTCCTCTCTTCTCTCTCTCTCTCTCTCTCCGCTCTTCCTCTCTCTCTCTCGTCTCACATCTCTCTCCTCCTCTCTCTCTCTCTCCTCTTCTCTCC
>CAJHQP010007957.1:0-29457 GCA_905132765.1 Moricandia arvensis
AATGATTTCTAACCCGAACACACAACCTTGGTGCCGCGGTTCGTGACTAGGAACTGAACAGAAATGTTACAGACAGCTCGGGAATCCTTGGTGCACTCTTTCAAAGCCGTGTCCAGAAGTTAGGCGGGCTTTTGGGCTCCTTACGGTGAAGCGACCGAAATGGCACTAAAGAGCAGGCATTTACACCTAATACGGTGATCTTGACTGGGGGGAGGATGGCATCTACTCGTGAACGGTTCGACGTCGATGACTGAATCAGAGTTGTAGAAAGAACCCGATGGCTGAACTTTCGACCTTCTGGTGCGACGAATCCTCGGCGATCACCCTTCAGCATAAGGCATAATTATGGGGGAACCTCGGGTATCAAGACATCAGACGGAGTAAGGTCTCGGAGACAACGGGTGTGGGTTCTGGGAGCCTGCCGGATGAGGCCAGCTCATCTGATGGAAAGAAACTCAATGTGATCTGAACAGATTGGCAGCATGAAAGGTCGGACGAAAATCGCACCGACGGTATTGCTCCTCTCGACATCTAAACTTTTGAGGTTAGCTGAAGAAGACATATTGGTTATCCGGGAGACTTTTTCTAAGAGAGAGTGTAAGTTGATTGAGAAGTTGGGAGAATGTGGAGAGCAATGAAGAATGAAACCTCAATTCTTAAGAAGAAACAAAAATTTGAAAGGATTATTCAGTATTAATGATATCGGAAAAAAATCTCACAAAAGAAAATTATTTTGACGTGATTCCGATTATAAATCACTCGCCCACAGAATCGAGCTCGAATACTTGCGAGCTGGGGGGCTAAATGTTGCGGTTCAGAAACGGTTATCTCGAAATAACAACTAAAAATTGTATATTCTTGTACAAGCGTTATCTCAACACAATCTGACAAACTTTCCGAGCAAGGGACTAGAGCGAAACGGAGCACGTGCGACAATCAACATGGTCGATGCGCGATTGGGCGAGTTGGACCGAGGATTGGCTCACAAGTCGCCCGTTAGAGGGCGAGTTGGCCAAACACCAGTCTACTCACCCATCTGGAGTTGGACGCAGTAAAGGGCTGGATTTCAAAGGCACACGGGACCGCATTATAGGAATGGCGAAGTTGGACTCAAAGAAAGTGTTCCTTAAAGTATAACATTCATAAGAGGCGGGTGGGGTTGCCTCGTAAAATAAAACAAATCGTATTGCTTCCTGGTCTTCCGTTCAGAACCTCATCGGCTCCACCCCTCATTTTCGCTCATCGATCATATTTATCGTTGAGAACTTTACGATAAAATCGAGAATATACTCGTTTTTCCGAGTGAAGTTCATTTTGTTACCGGTGTGTATAAAAGGCAATGATTAATTTAGACAACGACACTATTCGTCTAAACTATACAAGATATGTGAACTTCCTAACTAAAAGCGGCATGATATCAAATAATTGGTTGCTTTTTATTCGAAATCGTAAAAAACTTTTTAAGTCGAAATAAACGGCCAAAGAGTCCTTAGAAGCGCCAAAGGAATCTGTAAATCGGAAGATAAGTGTTAATTTTCCAAGATTAATGATGAAGATAGAGATAAAAAGGAATGTTTCGTGAAGAACTTAGAATGTAGGCGGTTGCGTTCGACTTTACTTAGATTCTTCTCCTCTCTTTTTCTGAGACTCTTCTTTTTTAGCTAGATTTTGGTTTTTGTTTCTTCGAAAATATGTAGCTTTGTTTTATTCAATCAATTAAATGCCGTCTGTGCAACGCTTACTAATAATTATTTTGTTACCTCTTTCTTTAATTTTTCGTTTTTGTGTGTTTACGCAAATAATCCAGGACACAGGGAAAGTTGGGTCTCATGGCTTTCCTAATTTTAAGAAGTTGACAGTGTGGATTTCAGTTCCGCACATGGTTCTAGGGATTAACAGACCCTGATCGCCTATCTTTGACTTCTCATTACGCAGATGATATTCAGAGGTCAATCAAGTCCCATTCTCATTTGAAGCCAATACTAAAGTCGCAACGCATCTTACTTGTGTACTACATTCTTATCATTGCGGTTAAGTTTGCAATCGATAGATTTTCGGATCAATGTCGGTAATGCTGGTTTCTATGTCGGTCGATGTTTTCCATAAGAAGTTGTCGGGTCGATGCTATGTAGGGTCGTCGATCGATGCTTGTTCGTCTTTCTTTGCGGATCAAGCGTTCGAGTTTCTCTGGGTTTGAGAATAGTAGGTCTTTGTCGTTTATTGCTCCTAGTATTACTTTGCATGTACCTGAGAAGACAAAGAAAAATAAAAATTTAGTAACTTGAAAGTAAAAACATAAACCTAGACCTGAATCCTAGAAATTAAATCTATGGGATCAATGCTCCCTGCAAATCGCCATTTGACATGTGTGTTATTGTTCTATGCAGGGTATAATTTTAAACAATTAACTTAAATACTCTGGAGTAGTCTGCAGAAAGCTTAGCAAGGAATAACACTCTGCCAGAAGGACAGCGTGTGAATAACTGTGGGGGATCGATAGACAGATATTATTTTGACGAATTGACAACACATAGATTTCTTTTCTAAAGAATTAAGCTAGTAAAATTATATATATTGGTAACAAGCAATCGGTTTACGGAATAATTACTCTTATCATGGTATAGATGCAATATTGAAATATGATGATAATTTTAAATTGTAATATGTAAATATGGCTAACTAAGGTACTAATGCAAATGTAGTATTGCTAAATCCTAGGTTTCAGCTTATGAATAATACGCGGATGGGAAGCACAAAAATGTAAATATTTAGAACTAATATTAATATCTGACGCCTTTTAACTCCAACTCTCGTAGCGAGAAAGGAAAGAACATCGATCGACGGCTAAGGCTGAATATCAATGGATGGTGAAATCAGAAGGAAGTGTGAACGGAGATTTTAATATGTTCAAAAGCTATTAGACAAGCTCTCACTTAACAACCTAGTTTAATGGATCTATTATTGGCGACAAAGACTACTCTGAATTAGTTACGTCCCATATCCATATAGCCTTCGAGTCTAGTTATATCTAGAATGCATGCTTAGCAAACATACAATTATGGATATCTTAAATCTGAGGAGCATTCCTAATTTGGGCCAATCTATGTTGCTATCATTCAAACCCTAAATCTGTGTGATAGCACATACTCAGACATACGTATCTGCACAGAACAATAAGTCTTGAGATATAAGTCTCACTCACGCACTCACAATACTCTCAGGGGTTATGCAAAATTATCTCCTAAGGAGAATATGAATCTTCTCGTCCTAAAAAACTTTAAACCCTATAATTAGAAAACTGAAAGACTTCTGAGGCTCTCTCCTATGTGTAAAATACTAAAGATAAAATATAAAACCTAAAAATCTAGGTAAAACACATCTAGTGAACTCTTCACTGGGGGAAGGAGGCATTATCGATAGAATTGTCGCGATGACATGTAGGGTAGAGTTGTAGGAAGAACGGACTGATTTGGCTGGAAAACTTGTTCATGATTTGGGCGCCTTGTGCCGACGCATCTCGCGATCTCACAATACCCAAAGCTTCAGCAATACGGCATCACATCCGGGGGACCTCGGGTATCATATCGACGGAGTCACAAGGTCTCGGGAGAGCGTATACAGTCAGAGTACCGCGTGTGAGGTTCTGAGCTCGGAGAAGCCCAGCTACTCTGAATGAAAGTTTGTATATATTTATATAGTGAAGTGAAATAAGAACTGCATGAAGAGAAGGTATTGCATACCTCATACGAGCAATAACAACTCTTATATAATATATAGATAATAGTAATCTTGGTGGAGATTTTTCTAAAGAGAGAGACGTAAAAGTTTGTATCGAAAGATGTGGGAGGCACACATAGTGAGGAGCGGATATAGTAGTTAATCTTTGTGTTAAAAATTAAAGATTTTGTATAATTATTAATATATTAATTTAGCCTATTTCCGATAATACACATGAAACGCAACCAGCAGAAATCTCTGTCGACACTTGCGAGCTAGGGGGCTATTATTGGGTAAAAACGGTTATCTCGAAATCAGCAGCTAAATTGTTTTACTGTTTAAAGGCTTTCTCAACACAGAATCTCGACACAGTCGTTGCAGGAAGAATGGATGAGAATAGGAGCACGAGAACTTCACGTTCGTAGTTATTGGAGGTGGGCGAGTTGGACCGAGCAAGATTGGCGAATCGCCGTTCGACGAGTTGGACCGAACAATAACAGTACTAACTCACCATACAGTGAGCTTGGATGGAGCAAGATTGGTCAACATACCCATTAGGCGAGTCGTTGACCAAGAAAGATGCTATATAAACCCTGAGGCGAGCTTCGCCGATAATAAACAAATTGTATGCCTTCCGTTCAACCTCATCAGAGACTCCACCCTCATTTTGTTTTGCATTCAGTATAGGTCGTTGCAACGACTTACGGTTTAAAATCGTAAAGACTCGTTTTCCGAGTGTGAGCCTGTCTATGTGTACTGGTCAGTCGTAAAAAGGCAATGATGCTATGCAACGACACTATCGTCCCTAAGATGACTATCGAACAAGACAGTGTGCAACGGTGTGCTGCATAAAGGGGAACACGGTTGTAAGAGCGCATGACATATCAATAATTGTGCAGGTACTCATTTAACACGATCGTTAAATAACCTTTGTAAGTCGTCAATACGCGGCCCAAAGATGTGCTAGATCGTGCAGCTCACAGGAATCTACGTAAAATCGGAAGATAAGTGTTAATTTTCCAAGATAATGATGAAGATAAAGATAAGGAATGTTTCCGTGAAGAACTTAGAATGTAGCAACATACTCGAAACTTTACTTAGATTCTTCTCCATCTCTTTTCTGAGACTCTCTTTTGTTAGCTAGATTCCACTCGTTTTGTTCTTCGAAAATCATGTAGCTTTGTTCTTATCATCAATAAAACGCTCTGTGCAACTTACTATCAATCTTTTGTTACTCTTTCTTTTTCGTTTTGTGTGTTTACGCAGATAATCCAGGACCTCGGGGAAAGTTTGGTCTCATGGCTTTCCTATTCAGAAGTTGACAGTGTGGATTTCGGTTTCCACATGTATCAGGGATTACAGACCCCTGATCGCCTATCTTTGACCTTCTGCATTACGCAGATGACATTGAGGTCATGCAAGTCCCCATTCTCATCTGAACCAATACTAAAGTCGCAACATCTGTACTTGTGTACTACGTCTATCATTGCGATTAAGTTGCAATCGATAGATTCTTCGTGATCATGTCGTAAATGCTAGGTTCTCTATGATCGGTCGATGTTTATCCGCAAAGAAGTGCCGGTCGATGCTATGGAGGTGCCGTCGATCGATGCTTGTCATCTTTCTTTGTGGATCGAGCGTTCGAGTTTCTCTGGGTCTGAGAATAGTAGGTCTTTGTCGTTTATTGCTCCTAGTACTCTTTTGCATGTACCTGAAAAACAAAGAAAATTAAAATTTAGTAACTTAGAAGTAACAAAACTTGACTATCCTAGAAATTAATCTAATGCGATCAATGCTCCTGACAACAACGCCAATTTGACATGGTGTGTTATTGTTCTAGAGGGTATAATTATCCTAAACAATTAACTATCAAATAACCTATCTGAACACCAAATAACACTCTTGCCAAGAGAGATCAGGTGTAAGTACTTAGGGATCGTATCACAGAGAGCAATGACACACAATAGATTTTTATTCTAAATAATAAGCTAGGTAATTATATATATTGGTACAAGCAATCGTTTAAGGAAATATTCTTATCAATAGGGTATGATACAATATTGAAATATGATGATAATTTAAATATGTAATTGTAATAGCTACTAAGCTACACTAGATGCAAGTAAGTATGCTCACCTAGGGTTTCAAGCTTAATAATATACGGGATGGGAAGCACAAAATGTAAATATTCTAGAACTCAAATATTAACGTATTCTGACCCTTTACTTCCAACTCTCGTATGCGAGCAAAAGGAAAGACCATCGATCGACGGCTAAGGGCCTGATATCAATCGATGGTGATCGAAACAGGAGGAGTGTGAACGAGATTTAATATGTTCACCAAGCTAATTAGACCAGCTCTCACTGAAACAACCTAGTTTCAATGGGACTTATTATGGTACAAAACCAACTCTCATAGTCCTCCATGTCCTACCTTCGAGATCCTAGTTAGCTACTCTAGAGTTGCAAGCATTAAGCACAACTCAATTGATGGATATTAACCTAATCTAGCATTCCTAATTTTGGGCCAATCCATGATTGCTATCATTCAACCCTAAATCTAGTTGATGACTACTCAGACATAATCAATGCAAGAACAATAGTCTGAATATAATGCATAGATAAAATATTGGGGTTCCCAATACAAATCTCCCTAAGGAGTTATGAATCTTCTCCCCTAAAACTTTAAAACTATATTAGAAAACTGAAACTCTCTGAGGCTCTCTCCTATGTGTAAATACATAAGCATAAATATAAAACCCTAAAATCTAGGTCAAAACACTTCTAGTGAATCTTCGTCATTTGTCTCTAACTTGGGTTTGAAATCGAATGTCTATGATTTGGCTGTCGATTGATGGCAAGTGTGCAGCATCAATCGAGCTTTGTCTTGTAAGATCAGTCGACGCCCAAGGTACTTCGACTCTCTAACTGATAGCTACATTATTCTTTCTCCCTATAAATGTTCCAAAAGCTCCAAGTATCTCCATATATCTCCAAAACGTACCTGGACCTGCAAAGACCCCTAAAACATAGCTTAAACACACATAATAGACTCTAAATGAAGCCTACACATGATCTAAAACTGGTAATAAATAGGTTATATTATAAAGCATTTTTGATATCAATCCAGAAAGTTAGAGATCCTGGTGGTAGATGGTCTAGCCACCTCCTGGCGTCCCCTAAAAGGGAGAGAGGGGAAAATCTTGCAACGGTTAAAGCTGTCAGGCACCATGTCTTCTAGAAGTTTGATGTGATCGTTCGGCGTGTTTTAGTGGGGACCTCATCGAACGGGTTTTTATGTATCATAACAAGGTAATCAACATTAAGTTCAGAATTTCCTGCATGGTTATCTGGTAATCTCATAGCGGATCTATTGGAATAAGTCATGCTGAGGTCTAAGTACTCAAGCATTGGCAATTTATATTAATCTCATCTTTTGGAGTTTTAGTAATATGGTCAGGGATTGCAGCCCCTTGTTTATTAATGATTTGGTTTGATTCGTTTCCTTCATGATCATTTAGATATTTCAAACTACTTCCTCATTAATAAGTTCAGGATAGACGGACTTACCTACTTCCTGCTCATTGGTATCGCTCGATGGCCGGTAGCCAGAGTGTCGCTCGACATTGGTGGAAGAACGCTGATCGATCATGGAAGATATCCGTCGGTCTATTATGCTCGTCCAGATTCAGTATTCTCTACAAAAGGTACATGTGTCATCATGAATAATAATAGAATAGGTTAGCAACAGTAAAGTAAAAATCTAGACTATATTCTAAACTAAATCTAATGGAAATAAGAAAGTGTCCCTGGCAACGACGCCAAATTTTATGTAGCTTTTATTATGCACTTTCAAATTACCCTATTAGCTACTTTTTACTCTCTTCAATAAGAGGTTCAGTGTAGTACTTTGGGATTGAATCAACATAGACTCTAAGATTACTCAATAGATTTATTTTTTCGAAATAAAGCTAGATGAAAGTATTAATTGATGAATAGTGATTTAAGGTTTGTTTTAGTTTGTAGAGATTACTGGGGAAGGATTAGACTTAGGAGAACTCTTAGGTAAAATAATTAATGCAGACCAACAGAATGTTAAGGTTTTAGTGAAGCATTGTTCTAAACTCAAACTCTAAGGTTTAGGTAAGTCACTCTCGTGATTCTTAACAGAGTGTCGATAGATAGCCACTACGTGGTGTTTGATCGACGCTACTTCTAAACATATATGATTCTTATGTTTGATATTTCTATAAACTGCAAATTAAACACTCGTTTGTTATTAGAGTTTTAGACTGTTTAAGACATGTTTCAGGGTATATCAAAACTCTCGGTTGCGCTACAACATTCCTATAATCTAAGGTTGAGGTGATCAATATCAACTTAGCATTATGATCTACTTAAAAAAAACTATTAGAAAAACCTTACAATTTCATAACATCAACAAGAAATTAACTACCCTAAAAGAACCCTAAATCTAACAATGGACCTACTCATACATGATTTGATAAACATGATTGAATTAGCTGAATGGAATAGATCTCTCTCTCCCAATGGTAGCTGTCAAAGTTTCAAGTATCAAAAGAGTGTGTAAAACAAGTGTATTTGCAAACAGCTAAGAAACCTAATAAATAGTCTAAAATGAGGCCAGGGACTTGTCTTGCAAATAATGGAACTTCTGGGAAAATTGTGAATTCTTCAAATCTTTTATTAACTCGCGGAAGCAAGAAGCCCAGCCGCTTACTCCTAAGCAAGACGCCCAGCGTCTACACCACACTCGCTGATCCAACCCATCGATCAACTAAAAAAACTGCGAAACAAAGAAAAAGGGGCATTCAAGAAACGATCGATGTAGACATGCTAAAAAAGGGGCAGAATGATTTCTATTGAAACGAACCTTGGCGCGATGTCGTGACATCGGACCTGAACCAGACACTGTTACAGGACCCAGCCTCAGAATCCTTGGTGCACCTCCTCTTCAAAGCCGTGTCAGAGTTAGCGTAGTGCCTTTTGCGACTCCTAGGTGAAGCAGCCGAAATCGCGCTTAAGAGCATGCAACCCTAATACGGTGACTCTCTTGACTGGGGGAGGAGGCATCTACTCGTGAACCGGTTTGACGTCGATTGACATGAATCAGAGTTGTAGAAGAACCCGATGGATGAACTTCGACCTCTGGTGCCGACGCGTCCTCGGCGATCACCCCCTTCAACAATAACGCATCACATACGGGGGGAACCTCGGGTATCAAGACATCAGACAGAGTCCACAGGTCTCGGAGACACACCGCGTGTGGGGTTCCTGAGCCTCGCGATGAGCCAGCTCACTCTGAATGAAAGAAACTCAAAATGTGATCTGAAATAGCCCTGGCAGCATGAAGGTCCGACAACCTCGCACGACGGTATTGCTCCTCTTGACATCACAACTCTTTTGAGCGTTGCTGGAAAAAGACATATTGGTGGGGAGACTTTTCTAAGAGAGAGTGTAAAGTTGATATCCGAAAGTTTGGGAGAATGTGGAGAGAATGAAGAATGAAACCTCAATTCTTATAGAAGTAACAAAACTTGAAAGGATTATTCAGTATTAAGATAATCGGAAAAAAATCTCAAAAAGAAAAATTAATTTTGACCGCTGATTCTGATTAATACCATCACTCGCTAACAAGAATCGTGCTCGAAACTTGGAGCTGGGGAGCTAACTGTTGGGGGTCAAAAACGGTTTATCTCGAAATCGACAGCTAAAATTGTTATTCTGTACAAAAGCTTTCTCAATACAATCTCGACAAACCTTCCCGAGCAAGGGACTAGAGAAAAACGGAGCACGGGACCAATCACGTGGTCCAACTCGCCGAATGGGCGAGTTGGACCGAGCAAGATGGTCAACTCGCCCGTTCAACGAGTTGGACCAAACACAGAGTCTAACTCACCCATACAGCGAGTTGGACCGAGCAAGATGGTCCACACACCCATTCGGCGAGTTGGACCAAGGAAGATGCTTAACACACCCCTGAGGCGAGGTGGCCGATAATAACCAAATCGTATGCCTTCCGTTCAACCTCAGCGGACTCCACCCCTCATTTTGTCTTGATCATATTTATCGTTGAGACTTTAAGATAAAAATCGCAAAGACTCGTTTTCCGAATGAAGTTCATGGATTACCGTATAAAAGGCAATAATTGACTCAACGACACTTTCGTCTAAACTATACAAGAAGTGTGAACTTCCTAACTAAAGCGGCATCATATCAATAAACGTTCTTTTATAGAAATCGTAAAAAAACTTTTAAGTCGAAATATGGCCCAAAGAGGCCTAGAACGCGGCTAAAGGAATCTCGTAAAATAGGAAGATAAATGTTAATTTTCAAAGATAATGATGAAGATAGAGATGAAAAGGAATGTTTCCGTGAAGAACTTAGAATGTAGGCGGCTGCATACTCGAAACTTTACTTAGATTCTTCTCCATCTCTTTTCTGAGACTCTCTTTCTTAGCTAGATTCTACTCGTTTTGTTCTTCGGAAAAATCATGTAGCTATGTTCTTATCAATCAATAAAACGCCTCTGTGAAACTTACTATCAATCTTTTGTTACCTCTTTCTTTTTCGTTTTTTTCTGTTTACACAGATAAGCCAAGGACCTCTGGGCAAGTTGGGTCTCTCGGCTTTCTTAATTTAAAGAAGTTGATAGTGTGGATTTCTGTTCCCACATGTATCAGGGATTACAGACCCCTGATCGCCTATCCTTTGACCTTCTGCATTACGCAGATGACCATTGAGGTCATGCGGAGTCCCCATTCTCATTCTGAACCAATACTAAAGTCGCAACCATCTGAACTTGGTGTACTACCGTTTATCATTGCGATTAAGTTGCAATCGATAGATTCTTCATGATCAATGTCGGTCAATGCTAGGGTTCTCTATGTCGGTCGATGTTATCCCTAAAGAATTGTCGGTCGATGCTATGTAGTGTCGTCGATCGATGCTTGCCGTATTTCTTTACAGATCGGAGCGTTCGAGTTTTTCTTGGTCTAAGAATAGTAGTTCTTGTCGTTTATTGCTCCTAGTACTCTTTTGCATGTACCTGAAAAACAAAGAAAAATAAAATTTAGTAACTTGAAAGTAAAAACAAACCTAGACTAAATCTAGAAATTAAATCTAATGGCGATCAATGCTCCCTTACAACGGCGCCAAATTTGACATGGTGTTTATTGTTCTAGCAGGGTATAATTATCCTAAAACAATTAACTATCAAATAACCCTAATCTGAACACCCAAATATACTCTTGCCAAGAAAGATCAGGTGTAGTACTTAGGGATCGTATCCACAGACAGCATGGACACACAATAGATTTCTTATTTCTAAAGAATAAGCTAGGTAATTATATATTGGTAACAAGAAATTCTGTTTAAAGAAATATTCCTTATCAATAGGTATAGATGCAATATGGAAATATGTTGATAATGTAAATATGTAAATATGTAAATATGCTACTAAGCTAACTAGATGCAAATGTAAGTATGCTAAACCTAGGGTTTCAAGCTTAACGAGTTATAGGGAATGGGAAGCACAAAATTGTAAATATTCTAGAACTCAAATATTAACTATTCTGACCCTTTTATCTCCAACTCTCGTATGCGAGCAAAAGGAAAGACCATCGATCGACGGGTAAGGCCTGATATCAATCGATGGTGAAATCAGAAGGAAGTGCGAACGAGATTTAATATGTTCACCAAGCTAATTAGACCAGCTCTCACACTAACCAACCTATTCAATGGGATCTATTATGGTACAAAACCTACTCTCATAGTCGTCCATGTCCTACCTTCGAGATCCTAGTTAGCTCTCTAGAATGCAAGCATTAAGCACAACTCAATTGATGGATATTAACCTAATCTAGCATTCCTAATTTTTGGGCCAATCCATGATTGCTATCATTCAACCCTAAATCTAGTTGATGACTACTCAGACATAATCAATGCAAGAACAATAGTCTGAATATAATGCATAGATAAAATATTGGGGTTCCAATACAAATCTCCCTAAGGAGTTATGAATCTTCTCCCCTAAAAACTTTAAAACTATATTAGAAAACTGAAACTCTCTGAGGCTCTCTCCTATGTGTAAATACATAAAGCATAAATATAAAACCCTAAATCTAGGTCCAAAACACCATCTTAGTGAATCTTCGTCATTTGTCTCTAACTTGGGTTTGAAATCGAATGCCTATGATTTGGCTGTCGATTGATGGCAAGTGTGCAGCATCGATCGAGCTTTGTCTTGTAAGATCAGTCGACGCCAAGGTACTTCGACCTCTCTAACTGATAAGCTACATATTCTTCTCCTATAAATGTTCCAAAAGCTCCAAGTATCTCCATATATCTCCAAAACGTACCTGGACCTGCAAAGACCCTAAAACATAGGCCTAAACACACATAATAGACTCTTAATGAAGCCTATAACTGATCTAAAACTGGTAATAATAGGTTATATCAGAAAGCATTTCTGATTTCCATCCAGAGAATTAGCGATCCTGGTGGTAGATGGTCTAGCCACATCCTGGGCGTCCCCTAAAAGGGAGAAAGCGAAAATCTTGCAACGGTTAAAGCAGTCAGGCACCATGTCTTCTATAAGTTTGATGTGATCGTTCGAGTGTTTAGTGGGGAGACCATCGAACGGGTTTTTATGTATCATAAACAAGGTAATCAGCATTAAGTTCAGAATTTCCTGCATGGTTATCTGGTAATCTCATAGTGGATCTATTGGAATAGGTCCTGCTGGGTCTAAGTATTCAAGCATTGGCAATTTATATTTAATCTCATCTTTTGGAGTTTAAGTAATTTGGTCAGGGATTGCAGCCCTTTGTTTATTAATGATTTGGCTTGATTCGTTTCATTCATGATCATTTAGATATTTCATAACTACTTCCTCATTAATAAGTTCAGGTTAGACGGACTTACCCTGCTTCCTGCTGATCGGTATCGTTCGATGGCGGTAGCAGAGTGTCGCTCGACATTGGTGGACGAACGCTGATCGATCATGAAAGATATCCGTTGATCGATTATGGTCGTCCAGATTCCATATTCTCTTAAAAAGATACATGGGTCATCATGAATAATAATAGAATAGGTTAGCAACAGTAAAGTAAAAATCTCGACGTATATTTCTAAACTAAATCTAATAGAAATAGAAAGAGTCCCTGGGCAACGACGCCAAATTTTATGTAGCTTTTATTATCACTTTCAAATTAACCCTATGAGCTACTTTTATTCTCTTAAATAAGAGGTTCAGTGTAGTACTTTGGGATTGAATCAACATAGACTCTAAGATTACTCAATAGATTTATTTTTTTCGAAATAAAGCTAGATGAAAGTATTAATTGATGAATAGTGATTTAAGGTTTGTTTTAGTTTTGTAGAGATTACTGGGAAGGATTAGACTTAGGAGAACTCTTAGGTAAAATAAGTTAATGCAGACTAACAGAATGTTAAGGGTTTTCGTGAAGCATTGTTCTAAACTCAAACTCTAAGGTTTAGGTAAGTCACTCTCGTGATTCTTAACAGAGTGTCGATAGATAGCCACTACGTGGTGTTGATCGACGCTACTTCTAAACATATATGATTCTTATGTTTGATATGTTCTATAAACTTCAAATTAAACACTCGTTTGTTATTAGAGATTTAGCACTAAGAGATTTTAGGCAACTTTCCGTTTTTGTTATTAGAGCTGCGACTCAACTAGGGTTTGTTAGGTTATTAGAACTAGGGATCTCGCCGACAGCTATCATAGGCTAGTCTCATATCCTGTTGTAAACGCTCATACGTAAATTCGGAATAAGACATCTATTTGCTCTCTTTTCGATTCTTACTTTGTTTTCAATATTTACTTGTATTCTGATTGATTGACGTGTGGTTTAGAAGATATCCGGGAGCTATGGGAAACTAGGGTTTACCCTGCGTTCCTAATTGAACATAAATCGACAGTGCGAATTTTGGTTCCCACATTTTTCTGAATAATAAAATAAATAATACGAAATTAGTAATAAATGAAGAATAAAAACTAATGAAAACTTACTAAACAGTGGGTTGCCTCCCACTCAGCGCTTGGTTAGAGTCTTAAGCTGACGTTGTGAATGCTTGACTAGAAAGGAGATTGATCAACACTTCGAAAACAAGTGGCGACGTCTTCATTGCTCTTCTGAACCATGTACCTATGAAGTTTATGATGGCTTCATCTCCTCTGGTTTTCTCATTCTTTATGATCTCCTTAGTAACCTCTAGTTAATGTCTTCTTCTTTATAGATTTTCAATACTGCGCTGGAGTATTCTAAGTCTGGCAGCTGTAGTGTCTGACATTTCCTCTAGTTGCCTGAGAAACATCTTCCTTTAGGCATTGAGAAAAAGCAATATCAGAGAACCTTTCTTCTAAGTAGTGTTCTGCGGCGAACTTCTGTCTGTTGAACTTAGCATCGATCGATGGCGTAAGATTGCCATCGATCGATGTCACTCTATCTGGTCTACTCGCATTCTGTCTCTGAAAAGTATTCATGTCTTGCTTCATCTTATCCATGCGTGTAGTCAAATGTTAAGGCATCTATTAATAGGATACTAGACATCATCAAGCCGCATATAGAAATCATCCAGTGACATCTATTGAGCTTTGTATATCTCATGCACAATATCATCCAATCTCTGCTCTGCTGAATGCTTCGTGCTTCTGTTCGTCGTTGTCGATCGATGCAAGTACCTATGCATCGATCGATGGGCTGTTGCGGTTGTCCAAAGAAATTTTCTGATCGTTCATCCATTAGAAGGGCGTCTGCTATATCTTTCTTCGGTAGAGTTAGAATTCTCCCATAAAGACCTCGTGCACGTCCTTCTACCATCTCTGAAAATTCCAAACTCATCGGGTCTAAGGTAACCATCTTCTGTTTTTTCTGGTCCAAGTGAAGGGTCTGGTTTACATTTGATGTCGTTTGATGGCCAAGATAGGCCGGTTATTGATGCTGGATTGCCTACTCTCGCATTCATTACCCAGCCAGCTTCATCCTCATAGTAATCTGATTCATACTCTTCATAGGCTTCACTGTATCCTTGACATGCCCAATTGGTGTCGATCGATGGTCTATGGTTACCGTCGATCGATGCTCGATAATCAGAGCGGTGCCCAAAAAGGTTTCTAGCTCCATTGGCCATTGCAAGTATATTTGCTACATCCTCCTTCGTGACGTTTAGAATTCTGCCATCCATAGCTCTTGCGTGACATCTGGATCTCTCATAATACCAAACTCATATGGTTGTAGATTACCAGCTTCTCTATCGTGTTCTTCTGCTGAATCATGTTCGGGTTCTGCTTCTTGCTCAGTATCGATCGATGGCGTACGGTTGCCGTCGACGATGTCGATTTCCCCCGGTTCATGGGAAACATGAAAAACTCTAGCCTCTTCCATAGAAAAGCCCTAGGTACTCGATCATCTCTTCTTCTCTATAATATTCATCGTATTCGAGGTGGGCTAGATTTTAATCGTAATCAGCATGGTGGGTGTGGATTTTTTATGGGGTATGGCTGTCGATCGATGTGGGTGTCGATCGATTGTTGATCTGCAGGACTGTCGATCGATGCTAGGGGTTGGGTTTCAATCGATGCTTCATATACCGGATCTTCATTATACTAGTAATCGCAGAAACATGTGGCCAGAAGCTCTGCATATTACACAATTCGATCATGGTAGCCTTGTTTTTATTTTTAACAGGTTCATAATAGATACAACCTGTTTAACTGCATGTCGCCTATGGCTCCCACGGTAGCCATGAATGCTCTCCCAAGTAGTAGCAAAGAGTTCCAATCTATCCTGATGTCCATCACGTAGAAATCTATCGAGACTAGGACATCTTGAATTTGCAGTGGGACATCTATGCATATACTTCTGGAGTCTACTATAGAACAGTCAACAAATATGAAAGAATCATTGGAAGTCTCTATTCTGAGGTTTAACTTCTCTGCTATAGCTCTGGGTATGATGCTCACTGACGATCCGGTGTCACATAGGGCATCGGTAAATTCATGGTTTTTGATTTGACATGGCACCACAAACATCCCAGGATCACCTTACTTCTATAGAATTATTATTGGCTCCCTCCTAGTATGATCCTTGGCAGCTTTATCGACTATGATAAGCCCTGATGAATCCCTCTTCTTCTTTGCAGTTGTTGTATTCGTGACCTTGGTCTATCAAATCATTTGTCACAGGATACCATCGATCGATTGTGCGACCTCTGCGTCGAACGACGCGTGAAGCTATCCCCAATTTCGTTGAGTTAACATGAATTGTCGATCGATTTGTAGTAGCTTGTGTTGATCGATGCTTTTGTGGGCTGATCAACGAACTCGGATTTCCTTTCTTCTGTGGCTTCTCATTCTTGACTTCTACGTAAAAATCATCATCAATCACAGCATTGACGTGATACTTCTGCCTAGTCTTTTCTTCTTCTTTAACCATAACTTCGTATTTCGTAAGGGTTTCACTCTTATGCGTCATCTGATTTTCCAACTTTTCCACACGGATGCTGGATATCTTCGATTTTTGTGTTTAGGTGTAGGTACAGAAATCTAATTTGTCATTAAAATACAGAATCATCTTCTGCTATTCCCTTAGTATCTTGTAAAACATAAATTATATCCATGGTCTCCACGTTGGTTTTGAAATTTCTGTATTTCTGGTAACTTGGGCATTAGCTTCTGCTTCTGTATCAGGGATTATAGTCCCTTGATCGTCTATCCTTTGACCTGCTGCATTACGCATATGACCATTAAGGTCATGCAAGTATCGACGCTAAGTGATCAATTTCGATCGATGCTAGTGTTCTGATGTCGGTCGATTGTTGAGTTCTGATGCCGGTTGATGCTGTCCGTTAAGATATATCGGTTGATTCTGAAGGTATGTCGTCGATCAATGCGTGTCGTTTTTCTTTGCGGATCGTGCGTTCGAGTTGTTGTGGGTTAGAGAACAGTAAGTCTTGTCCATTGTTCTCCTGGTACTCTTTTGCATGCACCTGAAAAGCAAAGAAAAAGAAAAATCAGTAACCTTGAAAGTAACAAACCTAGACTAAGTCCTAGAAAATAAATCTAATGGCGATCAATTTTCCCCGGCAACGGCGCTAAATTTGACGTGGGTATGTTTTTTATGTATTAATAGGGTAATAATATCCTAAAGAACAAAATGTCAAGTTAACCCCTTAATCCTATCACACAAAACAATAATACTCATGTCAAGAGAGATCAGGTGTAGTACTTAGGGATCAAATCCACAAAGAACAATGACACACAATAAATTTCTTATTTCTAATGGCTAAGCTAGGTAACTATATATATTGGTAGCAAGTAATCAGGTCAAGGAAATATTCCTTATTAGATGTTATAGATGCAATATGGAAATATGCTAACAATGTAAATATGGAAATATGTTAATAATGTAAATATGAAAATATGCTAACAATGTAAATATGCTAGTAATATAAATATGGAAATATGCTAGATATAGGGTTTAAGGCAAGTGGATTATAGTAGATAGAAGTTAAAGGTATTTAATCATGGAACTCGAAATCTAATGTAAAAGACACCCGCTCTCGCATGCACGCCTGATCTACTGACTAAGTCTAATGTCTCAGCTCTCGCTTGTTGACACTGAATGACCATCGATCGATGGCAATGATCCTGCGTCGATGATGGTTTCTTGAGTCAAGCGTTATGACCTAATTCGATAAGTTCACTAGATTAGCTAAATCAACTCTCGTTTGTTTCTAGCAACCTAGCTCAACAGAATAGATTCCGGTAGTAGACCATGCTCTCGCTTGCGCCTAACTATCCTATTATCAGGGTTCTAGTTAACTACTTTTGAATACAAGCAATAAACACAATTCTATTAATAGATCTAATAATGACCTTAACAATTCTATTGTTTGGCTAATCCATCAGTACCATTGATAAACCTTAAACCTAGTTGATGACTACTCAAATATAATTGAAGTAAGAATAGTAATCTGAATAAAATGCATATATAAAATATTGGGGTTTCAAAGCAGACTTAGAACATTAAGCACCCTTAGTACTAGCACACTCACGAGCACACTCACAAGCACCCTCACAAGCACACCGCTTCTGGTGCAATACACAAAGTATAGATATTAAACCCTAAAATCTAGGTCAAAACTCGTCAAAGGGTATTTCGTAATCTTGTGTCATGTCTCTAACTTGGGCTTGAAAGTCGGCTGTTTGTGAATTGGAGATCGATCAATGGCATATGTGCAACATCGATCGATCTTGGTCATGCATTCCTCTCGAAATGCCTCCAAAAGCTTCAAGTATCTTCATATATCTTCAAAACATACATGGACCTGTAAAGATATTAAAACATAGCATAGACACACATAACAGACCCTAAATAGAGTCTATAACATGGTCTAAAACTGGTAATAAATAGGCTATATCATACGATCAGTTAACGGGAAAGACCCTGGACCAACGAAACGATCAAAAACAGCCTTGTTCAACCCACCTGATGGCGTGTTGAATGGACCAATTCCAGACGGCGTGTTGAATGGACCAAGTCCAACTCGCCATAAATAAAGATAATGTTCAATCACCTTAGAGAGAAGATGAATCAGAGGACCTGTCTGAAAAAAGAAAATTGATCCTGGAAAATTCGTGTTTCCATTCTTCATCAAAGGAAACAAATATCCCAATGCCCTTTGTGACACTGGATCTTCAGTGAGCATTAGTCCAAAGTCTATGGAAGAGGACTTGAACCTGAAAGTTGAACCCTCCAACGATTCTTTTACATTTGTAGACTGCTCAAGAGTGAACTCAAGAGGGATGGTAAAGATGTTCCAGTACAGATCGACAATACCTTAGTCCCAACAGACTTTCATGTGATGGACATCATGATAGATTGGAACTATTCTTTACTACTTGGGAGAGCATTAATGGCTACTGTGGGAACCATAAGAGATATGAAGCTAAACAGGTTGTATCGATCTCTAATTGATCAAATATTTTTATGAACCTGTCAATAATAAGAACAAGGCTACTCTGATTGAGTTGTGCAATGATACAGAGCTTGTGGCCACAAGCTTCTGCGATTACGAGTTTGGTGAGGAATCGGAAGATGGAGCATCGATCGACACCCAACCTTACCCATCAATCGACGGCGTTACAGTTCAACAATCGATCGAGACCCACCCAATAGAATCGATCAACACTCAACATCCGAAAAAGTCAAAACCCACCATGCTGATCTCGATTACAACACAACTTGCCTCACGTACGACGAAGAATACAAATAAGAAGAACTAACTGAATACCCAGGGATTGATATGGAAGAGGCTGGTGTTTTTCATGTTTCCCATCAACTTGGGAAATCGACATCGATCGGCGGTAACCATACACCATCGATCGATACTGGGAATGAAGCAGAAACCGAACGAGATTCAACTACAGAACGCGAAAGGGAATATGGTTATCTACAACCAGATGAGTTTGGTATTATGAGATATCCAGATGGTTGTGCAAGAGCTGTGGATGGCAGAATTCTACATGTCACAAAGGAAGATTTGGAAGATATACTTGCAATGGCTAATGGATCTGGAAACCTATTTCCCCACCAGTTTGATTATCGAGTATTGATCGACGATCAACATACGCCATTGATCGACGATCAACATACACCATCGATCAACACCTATCTGGCATGCCAAGGATACGGTGGAGCTTACAAAGAATACGATGCAGATTGCATAGAGGGAGAACTGATTGAGTCTCGCGGCCTGGCACTGAAAAGAGCTAACTGGGTAACGAATGCAAAAGTGGGAACTCAAGCATAAATCTTCGGCATATCTTGGCCATCGAGCGACATCAAACGAAAACCAGATCAGTTACTTGGAGTAGAAGATATAGAAGATGGTTATCTCAGACCAGATGAGATTGGAATTTTCAGGGATACATAAGGACGTGCACGAGATCTTTATGGCAGAATTCTAAATCTAGCAAAGGAGGATGTAGCAGACACCCTTGTTATGGCTAATGGATCAGTAAATTTATTTTCACAACAGGAACAGCCATCGATCGACGCACAGGTACCAACATCGATCGACTTCAAAGAGTGGAAGCACAAGCCGATCCAAACTCAATCATCGATCAAAAACAAGAAGAATGCATCGATCAATACCACCATTCCAATAATCCATGAGTTCTCTACATCTAACCCCTTTAGTTCAGAAACTCTAGAACCAATCAGTTGGATAAATCCCCTACTGATACACGGCCGCGTAGAGTATGGGACGAGAGCTTATGATGCTGATGGCAGAAGAATTTTGCATTGGGAAAAGAAAGATGAGTATGGCATCTAGAGAGATGAGGATGGTAATGCACGAGCTATAGACAGAAGAATTGTGAATGTGCAAGAAGAAGATATTAGGGAAGTTCTAAAGAGAGCTACTATGTTTGAGTACAGCTACATATGTTTACCTGAACATGCAGCAAAGTTTGCTATTTCTAGGCAGAAACAAAACACATACAACAAAGCAGAGATTAACGATATTGTATATGATATCTACAAAACTCAAGAAATGTCATTAGATGATTTCTATAGGAGGCTTGATGATGTCTACTATCCTATAGATGAGTGCCTACCTGTTTGACTACACCCATGGATTAAATGAAGCAAGATTTGGATACCTTTCAAAGACAGCATGCGAGTTGACGAGATAGAGTGACATCGATCGATGGCAACATCATGCCATCGATCGATGCTGATTTTGACATACAGAAGTACGGGGCAGAAAAACAATTAGAAGATATGTTAGACGTGATTGCTTTTCTCAGAGCCTGATGAAAGAAGATATTTCTCAGAAATTGAAGGATATATTAGAGACTATAGCTGCCAGATTTTGAATGCAACAACGCAGTATTGAGAATCTACAAAGGAGAATGCTTTCAGTGGAAGTTACTAAGGAGATCATAAAGAATGAGAAAGCCATAGGAGATGAAGCAATAAGAAACTTCGTTGGTACATGGTTTCGAAGAGCAAAGAAGATGAAGACACTTGTTTTCGAAGTGTTGATCCACCTCCATTCTAGTCAGAAAGTTCAGTACGCCGAGCTAAGACTATAACCAAGCGCTGAGTGGTAGGCAACACGCTCTTTAGTAAGTTTTTATTTAGTTTTTACTTATACTACTATTTATTTTGAGTTTTACTTCGTTTTTACAGACTTTTTAAATGATCATCGATCGACACAATAGAAGCACCATCAATCGACAATGGATCGCGACCATCGATCGACAATGGATCGCGACCATCGATCAAAAATGGATCGCGACCATCGATCGACCAAACCCACCAACCATCGATCGACACTCTCTTGCAGAGAGAGGTATCGAGTTATATACTTAAGTTATTTACTTATGATTTGATTTTTCCTAACCAATCCGGGCGGATTATAGTGTAATTTAATTATAGGGGAGGTTCGCTAATGTTATTTTATTGTTTTTGAGTCTTATTTACTATATATATATAACTTTCAAAAAGTTTTATTGAGTCAAGAAGAGGACTATGATCAAAATTAATTATTGACTAACCACACTTTAGCACCATTTTTAGAAGGTCGTTCGCAGAGATAACTAGCGATACCGAAGACTGCCAATATATCACACTTGTTTAGAAAGCTTGAAGGAACCAATGCTGATTTCCAACACTAATCCTGACATTATTGCTTGCTTTGGGATTTGGTATACACTAGATCGGATTCTTTCTGCAAGTCTGGAAGTAATAGTCTGTGTTCTTCTGATTCCTCTCTCTCTCTCCTCTTCAGATTAAACAAGGAGTCAAACAGGATTTGGTGGCTACAACCATTAAAGCTTGATTCATATGATCCTAGAAAGAGATAAAGGTCAAAAAGAAGTGACAGGATCTGGTGGCAAAAAGCCATTAGGGCTTGATTCATGTAAGCATATCCTCATATCTCAGTAAATTTAAAAAAAAATGTTCCCCTCAAAAGAAGGTAGACATTGACTAAAAAGATGTGAGAGGAAATAAATCAGCGAAGACAACATGTGTGTTCAGATACTTGCAGAGGTAAGAGTCCATATATCCTTTCATCAATACTCCCAAGGTAAAACCTGCACTTTTATTTTATGCAAAGAAATGAAATTAGTAGGGGGTGAGTCAGACTAGTATTCGCTAAGTTGTTGGTAGAATGGATTTGGTTGCTATACTAGGATAGTGTATATAAAGTTTCTCTGTGACTGACTTGACATGATGTGGTTGCAATAGAGTAAGGTGACAGTTATATACTTAGATATTATGTGACTCTTCGCTTTTCAAAACCTCTTTCGCAGGCTTGTTTTCTTGAGGACAAGCAAAAGGTTAAGTCTGGGGAGTTGATATAGCCTATTTATTACCAGTTTTCAAGCCATGTTATATGCTCTATTTAGGGTATATTATGTGTGTCTAGGCTATGTTTTAAGGTCTTTACTGGTCCAGATACGTTTTGGAGATATATGGAGATACTTGGAGCTTTTAGAGCATTTAGAGGAGAATAATCCTTAGCTAATCATTAGGAGAGTCGAAGTACAAGACTGCCATTGATCAACGACACTACCTAGGCGTCGACCGATGTTTCATGACCAAGATTGATCGATGCTGAACCCTTGACATAGATTGATGACCAATTTGCAGACAGCCAATCTCAAGCCCAAGTTAGAGACAAACACAAGATTACAAGATTACCCCTGGACGAGTATAGACCTAGATTTTAGGATTTTATATATATACTCTATGTATGACACTAGAGTGTGGGGGCAAGTGTATGGGGAAAGTGTGTGTGCGAGCCCCAGCGCTCCATTATAGTTTTTGGATTTATTTAGGTGAGAAGATTCATAACTCCTTAGGGAGATTTGTATTGGAACCCTAGTATTTTATCTATGCATTATATCCAGATTATTATTCTTACTTTGATTATTTCTGAGTAGTTACCAACTAGATTTAGGTTGAATGATAGCAATCATGGATTATCCCAAAAGTAGGATATGCTATATTAAGTTAATCTCCAACAAGTGAGTTGTGCTTAATGTTTGCATTCTAGGGTAGCTAACTAGGATCTCGAAAGTAGGACATGGACGACGACGAGAGTAGGTTTTGTGCCAGAATGTACTCCATTGAACTAGGTTGTTAGGCGCATGCGAGAGCTGGTCTAATTAGCTTGGTGAAAATATCAAATCTCGTTCACACTTCCTTCTTATTCCACCGTCGATCGACATCAGGCCTTAGCCGTCGATCGATGGTCTTTCCTTTTGCTCGTATACGAGAGTTGGAGTTAAAAGGATCAGAATAGTTAATATTTGAGTTCTATAATATTTACATATATGTGCTTCTTATTCCCTATAATTCATTGAGCTTGAAAACCCTAGATCTAGCATATTTACATTTGCATCTAGTTAGTCTATTATCATATTTCCATATTTATACTATTAACATATTTCCATATTGCATCTACACCTTCCAATAACGAATATTTCTTTAGACCGATTATTTATTACCAATATATATAATCATCTACTTAATCTTTAGAAATCTATTGTGTGCCATTATTCTCTGTGGATTCGATCCCTAAGTACTACACATGATCTATCTTGGCAAGAGTATTATTTTGTGTGTTAGGATTAAGGGTTAATTTGATAGTTAATTGTTCATTAAACACACCTGTGTCACTTTCCTTGATTGATCATAATGTTTATTATGAAATTTATAAGAATAAACTTTCCCTCACGAAATTGTGTAATGATGAAGAGCCTGTGGCCACATGCTTCTGCGATTATGAGTCCAATGAGAAATCAGAAGTAGGAGCATCAATCGACACCCAACCCACACCATAGATCGAAGATCCAGATATTCAAAAATCGATCGACACTCAACCCTCATTATCGATCGACACCTACCATACAAATCTCGACTAAAACACAGCCTACCTCGAGTACGGCGACAATTACAATAAAGATGAGATGATCGAACACCGAGGGATTTCTATGGAAAAGGCTGGTGTTTTTCATATTTCCCATCAAATCATGAACTTGACGTTAATCGATGGTAACCATTGACCATAAATTGATACTGGTTGTAACTTAAAGTCCGAACTAGATTCAACAGCAGAACGTGAAAGGTAATATTGTTATATACAACCAGATGAGTTCAGTATTATGAGAGATCCAGATCGTCATGCACGAGATATGGATGGCAGAATTCTACATGTCTTGAAGGAAGATGTAGAAGATATACTTGCGATGGCTAATGGAGCAGGGAATATTTTCAGCCAACAGTCTGATACTCAAGCATCAATCGACGGCCACTACAGACCATCGATCGACACCCATCAGACATATCAACGATACAGTGAAACTTACGAAGAATACAATTCAGATTGCAAGGATGAAGAGATGATTGAGTCTCTCGGCCTAGAACTGGAAGAAGCTGGCTGGGTAATGAATGCGTAAGTGGATAATCGAACAAAGATCGACGGCATATCTTGGCCATCAAACGACATCAGACGCAAGCCAGAACAAGAGCTAAGAACATAAGATGCAGATAACGGTTATCTCAGACCAGATGAGTTTGGAATTTTCACAGATCCATAAGGACGTGCACAAGATCTTTATGGAAGAATTCTAAACATACGAAAGGAGGATGTAGCAGATGCCCTTGTTATGGCTATTGGATCAGGAGCTTTATTATGACAAGAAGCATCTATCGACGCCCGAGTACGACCATTGATCAACAGAGAGGAACAAAAGAACGTGCCAATCCACAATGATCTATACACCCAAAAACATCAAAAATCGATCGATACCAGAAGCCATGTATCGATCAACACCATTCCAGGGGTGAACCAGTTTTGTACCTCTGATCCTTTTTATTCATGACATCCACGATCAGTCGATTGGATTAACCCACTTCTGATAGATGGTACTGTGGAGCATGAACAAATATCTTATGATGCAAACGGCAAAAAAAATCTACTTAGAAAAGAAAGATGAGTATGGCATCTCCATAGATGAGAAGGGCAATGCACGAGCAATAGACCTCATAATTGTGAATATGCAAGAACGGAGATATAAGGGCAGTTCTAGAACGAGCTACTATGTTTGAGCACAACTACATATGTTTACCTGAACATGCGGCAAAGATCACTATGTCTATGAAGAAGCAAGAAACATACAGAAGACTAAAGATTGGCGATATCGTGCATGACATCTCCAAAGCTCAAGAGATGTCACTGGATTATTTCTACAAGAGGCTTGATGATGTCTATTATCCTATAGACAAATGCCTCACCGGTTTGACTACACGCATGGATGAGATGAAGCAAGATTTGGATCATGTTCCAAGACAGCGTGCGATTGGAGTAAACAGAGTGACATCGATCGATGGAAGCATCATGCCATCGATAGATGCTAAGTTCGACAGACAGAAGTCCGCGGCAGAACAAAAATTAGAAAACATATTCGATGAGATTGCTTTTTTCTCAGAGCCTGATGAAGGAAGATATTTCTCAACAATTAGAGGATAAATCAGAAACTACAAACGCCAGACTTAGGATGCAACAGTGCAGTATTTAGAATCTACAAAGAAGAATGCATTCAGTGGAGGTTGCTAAGGTGATCATGAAGAATAGAAAGCTAGATAAGATAAGGATATGAGAAGCTTCGTTGGTACATGGTTTCAAAAGAGAAAAGAAGATGTAGACACTTTTTTCCAAGTGATGATCCACCTCTAGTCTAGTCAGAAAATTCAAAACGTCGAGCATAAGACTATAACCAAGCGCTGAATGGGACGCAACCCACTGTTTAGTAAGTTTTTATTTATTTTTTTACCTATACTACTATTTCTTTCGAGTTTTATTTCCGTTTTACAAACTGTTTAAACCACAATCGATCGACACAATAGAGGCACCATTGGTCGACAATGGATCGCGACCATCGATCGACCAAACCCGCCTACCATAGATCGACGCTCTCTTACAGAGAGAGGTACGAGTTTCTACCTAAGCTATTTACTTACGTTTTGATTTTTCCTAACCAATCCGGGGCAGATTACACTTGGGACAGTGTAATATAAGTTTAGGGGAGGTTCTCTAACGCTATTTACTTGTTTTGAGTTATATATATATATGATTTTCAAAAAGTTTTATTGAGTCAAGAAGGAGACTATGATCAAGATTTATTATTGATAACCACACTTCAGTACCATTCTTAGAAGGTTGTTTTAGAGATTACTGGAGATACCAAAGTGGATCATCCTGCCACTATATCACATTTGCTTAGAAAGTTTGAAGGAACCAAAGCTGATTTCCAACACTAATCCTTACATTATGTCCTTGCTTTGGGATTTGGTATACACTGGATCAGATTCGTTCTGCAAGTCTAGAAGGTAAAAGTCTGTGTGCTTCTGATTCCCCTCTCTCTCCTCTTCAGATAAAAAGAGATAAAGGTCAAAAAGAAGTGAACATGATCTGGTGGCAAAAACCACTAGGGCTTGATTCATGGAAACCTGTCCAAATTTCTCAGTCAATCAAAAAATTAAAATGATACCCTCAAAAGAAGGGAGACATTGACTGAGAGGAAGTGAGAAGAGAGAGAGGAAAGGAATCAGAGAAGACTATCTGTGTGTTCAGATACTTGCAGAGGTAAGAGTCCATATATCCTTTGATCGATACTCCCAAGGTAAAGTCTGCACTTTTATTTTATGCAAAGAAATGAAATCAGTAGAGGGGCGAGTAAGACTAGTATTCGCTAAGTTGTTGTAGAATGGATTTGGTTGCTATGGTAGAATAGGGTATATAAAGTTTCTCGCTGATTGATTTGATAGGATGCGGTTGTAACAAAGTAGGGTGACAGTTATACGTAGACATTATATGAGTCTTCGCTTTTCAAAACCTCTGTCGCAGGCTTGTTTGCTTGAGGACAAGCAAAAGGTTATGTCTAGGGGAGTTGCTATAGCCTCTTTATTACTAGTTTTAGGCCATGTTATAGGCTCAATTTGGGGTCTATTATGTGTGCCTATAATATGTTTTAAGGTCTTTACAGGTCCATGTAAGTTTTGGAGATATATGGAGATATTTGGAGTTTTTGGAGCATTTTGAAGAGAATAATCCATAGCTGATCATTGAGAGGGTTGAATTACAAGATAGTCGTCGATCGTCAAACAACCTTGTCATCGGCTGATGGTACAAGACCAAGATCGATCGATGTTGAACACTTGACATCGATCGATGAACAATTCGCAGACAGCCGATCTGAAGCCCAAGTTATAGACAAGACACAAGATTACAAGATTATCCCTGGACGAGTTTTGACCTAAATTTTAGGGTGTTATATTTATACTCTATGTATTATACCAAGGGCAAAAGGAGAGTGTGTGTGCAGAGTAGGCAAAGTATTCTATTATAATTTTAAAGTTATTAGGGGGAAGATTCATAACTCCTTAGGGAGATTTGTATTGGAACCCCAGTATTTTATCTATGCATTATATTCAGATCATTATTCATAATTTAATTATGTATGAGTATTTATCAACTAGATTTAGGATTGAATGATAGCAATCATGGATTAGCCAAAAGTAGGATTGTTAGGTTAAAGTTAATATCCATCAATTAAGTTTTGCTTAATTCTTGCATTCTATAGTATCTAATTATGATCTCGACAGTAGGACATGTACGACTACGAGAGTAGGTTATGTGCTAGAATAAACTCCATTGAACTAGGTTGTTAGGCGCATGCAAGACCTGGTCTAATTATCTTGGTGAACATATCATATCTTGTTCACACGTCCTTCTAATTTCACCGTCGATTGACATCAGACCTTAGCCGTCGATCGATGGTCTTTCCTTTTGCTCGCATACGAGAGTGGAGTTTAAAGGGAAAGAATAGTTAATATTTGAGTTCTAGAATATTTACATTTCCGTGCTTCCTATTCCTTATAATTCATTAAGCTTGAAACCCTAGATCTAGCATATTTACATTTGCTAGTTAGATTAGTAGCATATTTCCATATTTACGTTATTATCATATTTCCATATTGCATCTACACCTTCTAATAAGGAATATCTCCTTAAATCGATTTCTTGCTACCAATATATATAATTACCTAGGTTAATCATCTAACTTAATCTTTAGAAATATATTGTGTACATTTCTCTCTGTGGATTCGATCCCTAAGTACAACACCTGATTTCTCTTGGCAACAATATGATTTGTGTGTTAACATTAGGGTTAATTTGATAGTTAATTGTTTACGATATTCATACCCAGCCTAGAACTATAAACACACAGTGTCAATTCGACTTGGGACTTAGGATAGATCGTGTATTCATATAGATTAAAATTCTCACACTATTGCATGATAAAGTCCTTAGGGTTATTTATTGAACTGGACTTAATTTAGCTTGAGATGGAATTAAGATTGGGCTAATAACCTGACTAGGACTAGGGTGCATCATGTTTTATTTTCTTGCGTGTTGATATGGTTGATTGTATGTTCCCCCTATCATTAAAGATAGTTCCGTAGCATGAGGCCAAACTATCTGGGTACCCGTTTGATTGAGTAGATTGCTTGTTAGATTAATTAAATGCATGCTTGTTTAATTAATCTTGTTGATGAGGTTAGTCAGCTCTTGGTAAGGGAGTGACTAACTATTTGAGTTTTGTAGTTACAATTTTGTTGTTTAGTTGATTAGATATTAGTACTAGGGATCCTAGGCCATACAGGCCAGATTACTGGTACTAGTAGTTAGCATTGTAGAGTGGAGAGTGTAATTAGGATCTGGAACTTCATCCTTTGGTTAGGTTCTGGATTGTGTTTGTAAATAATATTTGATGATGATATACTATGGATTTTACCTATTTCACCTATAATATATATAGTATATTTAGAGTTTTTTATATGAGTTTTGTATTTTGTTTAGAGCAATTACAGGTCTAGGTACTTATTGGAAGCAATTGTAACTTTTGAACTATTTTGGAGCAATTAGGAGTCGGATCCAGATTTATGAATGAACCATCGATCGACGTTATACATTGTGCGTCGATCGACGATGAAGTCGGCAAAAAAGATTGAGAAACTGCAAGTTTTACCCAACAGTCTCATTAATTGCAAGACAAGTCCATGGCCGAATTTAGACTATTTATTAGGGTTTTCTATCTTTGTTAGGCCCTAAGTTTTATTAATCAGAAACTAGGCAGCCACAATGTTACACCAAAGTTTTAGAGTTAGAACACATTGCTACATCTATTGGAGAAAAAGATCTTATCATCACTACAAAGAAGATCTTGAACTCCTTATATTTTTACTCATTCTGTTCTATGCAATTTATTCATAATTTAATGATGTTCTTTATTTATTTTTCTGAGTAGTTATCTATTAGATTTAGGGTTATTCAATGGTAGTAATGTATTGGTGATTTTATTGAATTGTTAGGGTAACCTTCGTGGTTCTTTGTTTAAGTTACACTTAATGCTAAGTTGAATTTGATCACTTCAATCTTAGAAATTAGGGTTCTATAGCTCAAGCGAGAGCATGGTTAAAACCTTGAATCTATCTTAAACAATCTAAATAACTAGTAACAAACGAGTGTTGAATTAAGATTTTAGAGGATCTATTAAACCACAAATTAGTAATGTTTTAGAATGAGCATCAATCGACGCAATCATATT
>CAJHQP010007958.1:0-29457 GCA_905132765.1 Moricandia arvensis
AAACGTCGTTAGTGTGGAATGCTTAGGTATGGTAAGCTGTTAGGTTTTGGCGTGATCGCTAGGCATTATTTTGTCCTTTCTTTTTTTATGTGGCTCGATGGTGGCACTGCTTATGGGTTTTCTGTGTTACTTTATTCTTTTATATTTAGAGCAAGTAACTGTTGAACTTTAACTGTGCTTAGCACCATTCCTATAGTTTGTTGTCAGGTTCTTTTTCCAAAGTAAGATAAGGGGCTGTGCGAAATAATACAATTTATACTCGGAGTGTGGTACTTTTGTGTGAGTTATGTTAGAGCTGAGTAGTGATGGATATTTTGGTCAGCTCTAGTATTTTCAATGTGAATTCTTGTGGTGCTCGAAAGCATTGGTGCACAGTTGTGGTTTTGGTGGTGGATCTAGGATGGTGGCACCTTTAGATTTAGTGGATTAGTGTAGGCTTAAGGGGATCAGGTACTTTGCATTCGCATTCTTTTCTTTGAGGCATTGTGTTTTCTTTTGGTCAATTGTTATGGGTTTTGAGAAACAATGCGAAACATGATTTTTGGGTACCTAGTTGACGTATGTGATGTGTTGGGTTCTCCGGATCATTGTTGTTAATGTATTTAAAATCAAATTAATGGTATTCGGGTCAGATGTGACTTTAATGTGAATTTGGTGATTTTCTCTTTTTTTATTTTGTGAGTTGGGCTATGGTTCTCTGGTTTATTTGGTGGCTTGGCATAGTACCGTTATGGTAGGATCTGTTTTTTTGCATTTTCTCAGTGTTTGGTTCTTTGTCTTTGGTAGTTTTGTTTGTGGAGGTTCATAGTTTCGGGCTTTTCCAATTTTTCTCGAAGATGAGCAAAACTGATATCAAAGTCTTGATACTATGTTCCGTGGTAGAATCTCATATCTCCCAACCCCTGATGTCTAATAGGAAATTTTATAGGTTTCTTGTTGGCTCCATATTTCGTGTCTCAAATATTTTACATTTTACTTTTAATCTTTCTCCTTCTGAATTGGGAGCTAGATTCCTACTGAGTATTTTTATTTTATTTTCTTAATATGTCTGCTAAGATTTTTCGGGTGATTTAGGTCTTTGGCTGGAGCTACATGGAATTCTTGAGATGGTTGGTGTTCTGTGTGGTATCTGATTCTGAAATGTACATGGTTGTTTAGCTCTTTCTTTGTATAGCTACATGAAGGTATTGCTTTTTTTTGTGCACTTGTTTGTTTTTGAGAGTTTTTCGAGTTTCTAAAGAGTTCTTAGAGGAGATACTTTTCTTCGTCATTTCATGTAACTATAGCTCGCCATTGTTCATTTTGTGTTAAGCGATCATAAGTATTCTTATTTCTGATATCGCTGATATGGTTTCTAAAATCAAAAACTTACTCCCCACTTGAAAGTCTTTATGTTGAGCATCATCGATCTAGGGCAATGACTTCCTACAAAACTATATGACGATGGTTATGCTTTGAACTTTAAATATCGCGATTTGTCGCGAAGTCTTGTTTTAGTCCATATAGTTGGGACTTTTTCGTCAGCTTTACCACCAAGATTTTCTTTGTCTGCGAGCTCTTAGCGGAATAACCTTCCTGTTGGGGTTCTTATATTTTACTGTTGATCCTCTAATGATCTTCCATTCATGTGAAAGGATTGTTTGACATTCTATGTAGTTTTTTTTTCTTGGTGTAATGCTTTAAGATTTTCATATTACTGCGATTCTCTGTAAGCCAGGTTATAACAATTCTATTATGTATAATCCTTTTTTTAAACTGGGATGAGTAATGTTCTTTTATAGTCAAGTTGATGCTTGATCTTTGCGAGTGAAATTCTTGTTTAGCACATTTATGTTGCGATGATTCTTGCGTCTTTCTGAATTTGGTATCTTGTGAGTGGTGCGCAGTTTAGTCTTGCAGAGCCCCGTTAGCAACACGTGTTTGTGAAACCAGTCATATGCAACTCTACGTGAAGTCCCATACATGATTATCACTCATAGATTTCATTTCTTCTTTTGAAGCATCAAACCACTCTTTTTTAGAATTATCACTTTCCATGGCCATTTTGAATGAGATCGGATTCTTCATCCATGCTTAAGTCACATTCATTTTCAATAGTATAAACCACATAAATCGTTTGAAATGGCAGATCTTTCTTTCTCTTCCAGATCGCCTTATAGGTATCTGCTGGACAACCCCACACACGTAGATGTTCTTAAAATAGGTTTCCTTCCCCTCCACAATTTCATAAGGGGTCTTAGGAACTGCCTTACTAGGAACCGGTTAAGTACATATGTTGTAGTTCTTAATGCATATATCCACAATGAAAGGGATAAAGAGCACTTACTCAATATACTCCTAACCATATGTTTTAAACTACGTTATGTCTCTCAGCTACCACCATTCTGCTGAGGAGTACCATGCATAGTGTGTTCTGCAATGGACGAGGACATTGTCCACATTCATCGAATTTTCCATAAAATTCACCACCTCTATCAGATCTCACTACTTTAACTTTTTTATCTAACTGTCTTTCCCCTTCATCAATGAATACCTCTATAACATTCACAAACTTAGACTTTTTCATGCAGAAGATATGTATATCCATATCGTGAGTAATCATCAATAAATGTGATGAAATATTTTTCACCACTCCATGAAGGAGCGTCGAAAGGGCCACAACATATTGGTGTGTATTAACTAAAGAAGCTGAGTGCTTATTAGATGTGCTACACTTAATGCATCTACTTTCAAACACCAAGTATTACTAAACATTTTTAACAAGGTTTCTTTCGTAGCAAACAAAACTTTCAACGTTTACTTTTTTGTCAAAACAATCATTTTTTTAGGGACAATCTAACTTGAAGTGTCTCATTTTACTGCAAAAGAAAACACTTCATTTCCTTCAGATTTTAACTTTCGAGTCCTTTCACGAAAGACTTGTTATTCCTTATGTCCTTTCTACTTGAGATTATTTTAATTCTACTAGCACTTCCAAGACCTACGAGGTTAGAAAATTGGTATTTCATCTTTCTTAATCCTCCTCCTCTTGAAACACATAGCCTATAATTCCCTAATGTTCCATTATCTTTATTGGTGTTGTAATTCACCTGGAACTGACTAAACTCAAGAGGTACAGAGTTCATGATGAATTAGACCCATGAACTGCTCATGAACCTCAATTTCCAAGATCTTTAAATTTGTTGTCAGATTAGACATGTGCATCACATGATCATGGATTGACTGAGAACAGTCAAACATTTGTGTAGTTAGCTCATTTATGAGACTTCCTACAATCGACTTACAACCAATTTCGGAGTATAAAACACTCCTTAAATCTACTCTATAAATTCCTTCTCAGTCTCTATTTTAGGCATCAATGACTTAATCCTTTCTACCGTCATCAACCTCATTAAGTTCAAACCCATCCTATTAGATTGCTCTCATCTTTTACACACCGAGACTTTTCACATTACAGCATCTTTCGTAATGTCTGAGGGCTCCTCATCATTTACTATGGCAAAATCCAAAGTCATTACACCCAGTGTAAACCAGATCTTTTAGGACCACTTGCCATAATAAAGTGCACTGAAATTTACCACAGAGTTAACAAATGTTACCACATTTGATGAAGCTGCAAACTTTAATACATGCTAACTCTTTACTACTTTGAAACTTTACTACAGATCTATACTTAATATAAACTTTTAAGTTTGTATTTACGCAACCTTTGGGAAATTCTTAAACACAAACACTTTTAGTGATGCTAAAATATACTTTAATGATTAATCATTTCAAACTCAAGTCAAATAGTATTATACCTTTGGGTATAAATACTATCAACTATAGTAAAAAAAATGACTAATCCTTTTATTATTATTAACTATATTCAATGATCCACCTTTGGGTGATCTCCCAAGAATATAAGAAAATAAAATAATTGATCATTAAAACTTTAATGTCATTTTTAGCATCTATTTAATCATGATCAATCATATTATTATTAATTCTAATATTTATAAGTAAATAACAAGACCACTTTGGTGATTAACATATTATAAACTATATAAATATTAAAATAATAATAGGTAAATTTATCTTAATATTATGTTAATATTCCATAACATTATTCTATAATGTGTTAATATTTCATAACACAATTTACCTATTATTAAAATGCTGGGGAAGTATTTAAACTAAACACCCATTTAATTATAATATTGCATAGCTAAATATGCTCCTAAAACTTTATAGAACACATAACCATAGAAATTTATTGTTACTTAATTACTTGAGTACTTTCATAAACCATTATGGTTTATCGAAATAATTAAGAAAAATTGTTATGTGCCCATTCTGTATATGTCACCTTTCAAAATATCAAGTGGTGACATTTCGTATAAACTAATCTAATATATAAATGCATGCCTGATCCTAACAAGCGTTTATTCATGTTACGTTTATACGCACACATTCACATGAATCAGTGTGACCTTTCACACTTGTATAACTGTCACGTAAATTTTGAGAATCTTGCATGCAATCAATTTTTTCTTTCAGATTAAAGACCAAAATGATTATTCTTTTCGTAACGTAAATACTTAACCATTTTGGATTTTATGCTCCCTTTGATTGCATCGACTCTTTCCGTTAATGTAACGGTTATGATTGTCGAGATTGTTGTCTGATCATTCGATTTACAAATCAACAACCTTTATTTAATTGCCGGCTATTAGAAATAGGATTCTAATAAATTATTTCATCATGGTGCTCTTATTCTTATTTTGTTTCTTTTATGGCAGTTGTCACCCTCCCATCTTCAAACCAGTGTCATGTTTTTTTATATATATTTTAAAATACAAAAACATCACTTGAGTCATGGCAACGACAACACATAAATGATAATTTATCAATTTCATCATGCCATTGAGAACAATTCTAATGATTGGTATATTATTATCATTAGCGCATGGTTATGAATCGCAAGGTTACTTAATTATACTTTTTCAGCCCCATTATCATTTTTATGCCTTCTCTTAATGTTACGTAAACAAAATATCATCATATTTTTTTCAGAAAGTTTTTTAATTAAGAAAAAGCTAGTGGCTGACACATATAATTAAACCTTATTTTCAGACTTGATCGAATGTACCGTAAAAATACATACGTTTACCATGCCATCCGATTTAGTACGACATTTTACGTTTACTAATACATGGATTATGAACACTCTTTAAAATGACTAAACCATATATGTTCATGAACCCATGAGAATTAATCATAGTGAATTAATTAAATCTAGAATGGCTCTGATACCAAATGTAAGATTAACTTTTACGATTTCTATTATGAAATCTACCCAAGACCATATTCTAGATTTAGATTAATTCAACCCTAATAATTCTAAAGAAGAAGAAAGAAACACTAACCTTTAATCCATGCTAATGATGATAAAATGAAATCAATTCATCATTGATTTTCTCTTTCCTTGACTTTTAACTTTGATGATTCATATTGATGGAGAAGGAATCCAAGTTCTTAACACAACATCTCTTTTCATGTTGTGGTTATTTTATGTGTTTTTTTTTTCATATTGTCTTACTTTACATGGATGTCTCTTTATATATTGACTAAGAGACACAATCAATAGACACCACTTAATAACTACATGTGTCTTTACATATAGTATATATATATATATATATAGTATTATTCATAATATATATACTTTAATATTAGGTAAGGAATGAAGGTCATCAATACACCCTGATTCTACTCATTAATGGAAACTGATACATCAAAGTATCGTCTTTTTATATTAGAATCTATATTTGTAATATGAACTTAATCTTTCTATTGAACCAATAGGACACATAGGTCAAATAAGAATATAAACTATTCTTACACAATATCCCAGGTTTCTGTTATTTTTCTTTTATGCGATTTTGAGTTCACACATGTAGGAAACATATGGTTCCAGATTTCCTATTTACTAAAAGAAAATAAAAATATCTTGAATTTTTCGTCAGAAAAGATTTGAAGAAGTTTTCTCTAAATAAGTTTTTATTTTCTAAATATTGAAATACTTATATTTAAAATGGAAAAAAAATGAAGTTTTAACTAAGTTGGCAGGATGTTCCATAAACATTCGAATTGAAATGATCATGGAATCGGTATAACTCTCATAAGCCGATGAAGAAATGACGGAGTATAAATAAAGAAGAACTAAACTGCAAAACCATTAACAAATTCTTCGGCTTTTGGATAATGCAAGTTTTCAAGCAAGGTAAGTTTGGTTAATTATCGTGCAGACACATAAGAAACAAAAGTTGGATTCTCCAAAATTAGTTTAAATAATATCTTACAAAGAATGAGTCCGTAACTTAATAGAAAGATAGGATCATGGCTCATGAAATCCTATATTTGTATGTACCCATCAGCTAACAATTTCCTATAAAAAAAGCATCTTATAGAGTAAGATTTTGTAAAGGTTCAAGCGTGGCGGAGTACATGGTTTCTTGGCCAGAAAATGCTTGTGTCCTTATTCTTCAAATTTCTAAAATTAAGTTAAGGTGAGGACGTGATTCATTTGCAAATTTATTCTTGCATCTATTGTTAATGTATGTTTGTGTGTGAATAATTTAATTTACAAAAAAAAAAGAGTACAACCAGTGCCACAGTCGACACCGGCTGGAAAAGTTATGAGCTTTTGAAAAGTGTGTATGTAAGATCGCCTTTGGGTAGAGATACAACTGTTTATTATTCTTCCTGTTGAAATTTTATATTTACTGATCAATAAGAAAGTTCATTTACAAATGATGGTTGTATGAAAGAATCAAGGGAAAATTGTTTTTAGACCCAAAAACATATACATTCCCCATTTAGCCTAATCTCAACTGGATAATTGTCTCATTAGGTTAATTATTTTTAAATACCAATAATATTCTTCAAATTTATTTAAAATTTTGAAATTACAACTACAAAATAATTATAATATATTTTCGATAGTATACTAAAATTATAATATATTTATAATTATAAAATAGTTATAATATATTGACAATTATACAATAGTTATAATATATTTACAATTATAAAATAATTTAATATATTAACAATTATAATATATTTACAGTTATAAAATAATCATAATATATTTTCGATAGTATAAATTCGAAATTATAATCATTCAAAATTTTGTGTCAAAAACAATAATAATATATTTTTGATAGTATAATAATCAACTCATTTATAAATTTTAAATTATAATTATAAAATATTGTGCAAAAATTTTATTTTCAAATATGGAAAGAGAATATTTCCAAATATTTTCTTCCCATATTTTCAGAATGTTCATACTATCCGTAAAATTTACCTTCTAATATATGTAGAATACAATTAACATATTTGAACTTAATTTCTTCATGTTTTAGTTTTCTAGTAATGTGTAGATTGTGTATTCTACGTTTTTTAGAGTAATGGACAAAACGTAGAATGTGTATTCCAAATATTTTATATTATTTTTGTATACATACTCTTATTCTAATCTTAGTAGAATTAATAAAAAGTGGATTACATTTCCACTGGAAATTCTGCAGTTCGTAGAACAAAATCTAAAATTTTTATTTAAACATTTTTAGAATCAAATAAAAATACTTCTATATTGCTATAAGTAATTATTCACATGTTTCTATGTTTTCCTAATTTTTTCGGTCTGTAATATTATTTATTCCGTTTTTCATAATTAGATAAAAGTATTATAAGCAAAAATGGTACAATTTAGAATTAACCTAATGAGACAATGTTCTTATTTTTTTGGTCCAAAAAAATAATTTTCCCAAGAATCAAAGGTCAAGATATTAATAAAATACGATTTCCAACACCTAATATAAGATATTTTACATATATTGGTTAATTTCTTCAAGTTTAAGATAACTTAAGTATATACTTTTGATCCAGCGTGGAAATGTTGACAAAACTCTGTTCATTTGAATGATGAGTCTGATTTACTCATTCTGCAAATTTATGTGAATGATATCATCTATGGTGCAACCAGGAAATTGGTAAACATATTTGTTGTAACCATAACAAAAGAGTTTAAAATGAAAATCGGTTGGTGAATTTAACTATTTTCTTGAAATTGAAATTAAACAGTCAGATGATAAGATTTTGTTTCTCAGGCGATTTATGCAAGAAATTTCATCAAAATATTTGATATGGAGATTAGAAAAACTGCTTATACTCCATGAGCACTATTACTAAGTTAAGTCTGGATGAAAAGGGAACTAAAGTTGGATGAACGACTTTATCGGCCATGATCAGAAATATTTTGTATCTCACGGCCAACATACCAGATTTGTGTTCCAGTGTGGGTCTTTGTGTTAAGGATATATTGAGATATCAATCACTTACACCTATCACTCCTCAATATTCCTTCCTCCGTTTATAGAAACTTCATTAAGTCGTGGTAACCCTAGTGTGTATATGTGCCTTCTGTAGCAGTGTGTATATAACAAGCATTATCACCTTTCACAAGGTATCAGAGCAGACCGTCAAAACCCTAAAAAAAATTCCGGATCTGTCTCTCTCTCGTTGGTCTACTCTTCTCCCTTAAACAGCAGCCTTCTTCCCTCATCATGTCAACTACGCCAGCCGAAACTGTTGACGCATCTGCTCAAACCTTGCTTAATGTCAACATGTCTAATGTAACAAAACTCACCTCCACAAACTATTTGATGTGGAGCTTGCAGAGTCCATGCTCTCCTCAATGGCTATGACTTAGCCAGTCACTTGGATGGGTCTATTTACCACAAGCCGCGACAACAACAGTTGCTGGTAAACACGCAACAAATCCTGCTCACACGCTATGGGAAACGTCCAAGACAAACTCATATACAATGGACTGATTGGCGCCATCTATCTCTGTTCAACCTCTGGTATCCTCATCCAAGACTGTTGCTGACATATGGAAGACACTCGTAGACGCCTATGTAAAGCCGAGTAGAGGCCACATTCAATAACTCCGCATTCAGATCAAACAATGGTCTAAAGGCAAACAAGTCAAATTGACGAATACACTCAAGGGTTCACAACCAAATTTCGATCAACTGGCTCTCCTTGGTAAAGCCAATAGAACATGAAAGATCAAGTGGAGTACATAATAGGAAGTTTACCTGAAGAGTACAAAGACACCATTGATCAACTTGCAAGGACGTGACATAGCACCTTCAGTCACTGAGATTCACAAGAAGTTGTTAAACAAAGAAGCAAAAATCCTCACAGCTTCAACCACGGTGTCTACATTGCCGATAAAAGCAAAAACTGCTACTGTGCCACATCATGGCCGTAACTACCAACAAGCACACTTCAACCCACACCCACAAACCTAGAACAGGGGTAACATCAGCAATCAGAGATGCAATAACCAAAGGGACACTCGACAAGGAAGGATATCAAAGGAAATGTCAATTGTGTGGCCAACATGGTCACAACGCTAGGAGGTGCAATAAAACTCAATAACTACAAGTCTCCAAGCAACATGATGGAAAATTCTTACCCATCTTGGCAGCCGAAAGCAAACTTGAGACGGTTGGAAACCGCAGCGATGGTATGCCTTATGTGTGCTACACAGATCCGAAGATGGACTCAAATTATGAACCAAAGTTCTTGTTTTCAGATCATGATGCGTTCTTGAAAATGACAGACTTTCAGTGTTGAGCCTTCTGAGAGACGTGTTCACAAGTCTCCTTCTCGAAAATCTGTTGAGGACAAAAAGATGGTCAAAACTAAACGCAAGATAAGAACATTCATGTGACAGATTATAGAAACATCAAATCTCCATGCATAACGTGTAGATAAGACTCAGAAACATAGACCTATTATGTGAAATATCAAAAAATTACACATTGGAAGTTTAGACAAGGAGTGTCTAATATATAAAGATAAGTCCAACTCTAATTAGAACGAGGCTTTTTGGGAAGGAAACCAAAAGTAAATTCATGTTGGCTTGCCTCTTATGCACAAAGTGGACAATATTGTACTAATCGGACAATAAAAAGTTGGACATGGGCTCACAAAAACCCCAACGATTGGTAATCAGAGTCAGGTTTGACGAACGATCTGCAAGAAGACCAAAATACCCTTTAAGTAGGAATGGGACCTTTCAAGTCAGAAGAGGAGGTTTTGTGGCAGAAACTAGTTAGAAGATCATGGAACATATGATGTTTTGGGAGAAATATTCTCAAAGGAAATCCTGTGATTATTGGTACAAGGTGGTGCTAAGATGATTCGCTTAAGGAAAAACAACGAGCATTGAGTGTGATCCTTAGTTTGAGGGGGGGAGAATGTCAGATATCAAAACAAAATCAGATTTAAAGTTTAGACCCAAAGAGTATTTAATATATAAAGAGAAGTCCAACTCTAATTAGTACGAGATATTTTGGAAGGAAACCAAAAGTAAATTCATGTAGGCTTGCCTCTTATGCCTATAATGGACAATATCATACTAATCGAACAATAAATAGTTGGACATGAGCTCACACAAACCCAACATATTCCAAGTAGGGAGCATGCCGCTGTACTCTTTGAGCTTATAACTATGAGAGATGCTCGTCCATTCTCTTTGGACTTACCTCAAGAAGACAATGCAAGAGCAGAAACACAATATGGTATGTTTACTTCATGAATACTTATGTCAAAATCTATGCATTCATGTCACACTATTTCTTAAACCTCTCAAACCTTTGTTTCCTATATTGTTTTTGTTATTGTTTAGGATCACCTCGTTGCTGCAATGACAATGTGCTGGAGCTTCTTCTTGGGCTCAAACATCGGCACTGATTATCTGAAAGAAAATCCATGTAATATTTGGTCTATTAGTTGTAAAATGTTAGCAAGAAAAGATTATGATAGTTTTTTTCCTGCAGAAACTTGACAGATCATGAGATCAAGATGGATCCAGTGGTAAGCAAAGTAACTGAGAATACACCTCTCAAACTCACTCAACGAGCTTAATGAAGAGAGAATGAGCATCAGGCTCTTCAAAGAAGAAGCTGTACATGTCTTCCTCAAAGCAATCTGATTTCCTGATGTTCTCATTGGCCAGTTTGCAGAGATGATGACATTCCCTCCTGTCACAAAACACCCATTTCCTTATAATCTATTGATCATAGAGACTGCAAAGAGTATAAATGTAGATTGATTTTACCAAAGTGGTGAGAAAATCCCTCTAGCCTCTCATGGCCTTGTGTTTGTGAGAAAATCTGAGATGAGGGATGTTCTTTGGAGTGACGTAGCTTCCTAAGACGGTAATGCAGTGCAAGGGTTAAGAGCAAGCCAATGGATGAGATTACTAAAAAGCAGCAAAAGAGTTGGTGATCATGCATATACGAAGAGTCCATGCCATCAAACAATAACATTTAGAGAATTCAGTATGCGAGAATCCTCAGCAACCGCAACCAGAACCTGACCAGACCACTCAACTTTACCAATCTCTCCTCCTTGATGTCTTTCCAGCGAAATCTCTGCCACACCAAAAGTCTCCTTACTGGATGTTACATCTCTCTTCCATATAAATAGCTTTAGTAAAAAAATAAAAACCAGCGTCCCACCGCAATTCGCAAGAAGTGTATCCAGCACATCCCCAGATAACAACTTTCCCAAACCTTTAACCACTCCCCAACACCTCCGCTTTGGATCATACATACTTAAATTATTAAAAGCACTAAAGCCATCGTACAATATGTCATCAACAACACGCGTTCTGCCACTCCTTAGAATTCAGTATCTCCATATATTTTCCTTTGGGTCGTAAAAAAACATTCATAAAGATCCCTCATGTACATCTTACCACCGAGTCATACACAAGAAAATTCGAGCCTGGGGCGCTGACTTTGCTCCTCACCGTCTAAAACCTCAGGCTCCCACATGTGTGTTTTTGTTATTGAACACCATTATGCCATTCTTAAAGTCATCGCAGCAGCCCATTACATAAATTTCCTCGCCAATGATGCCAGCGATTGTTTCAGACATGGGGACATGCATGCTGGAAAGGGGTTCCACCGTGTGAGATCTACAGGTCTATGCTAAAAGCACTTTTGGGTAATCTCCACCAAACAAATATATCTTGGAGCTACCGTGACAAAGCGGGAAGTAAAGGAATATGGACCAACCTGCGATTACCGTTGGCTACCGGGAGGAGAATACACCAATGGCCGAAGACCGGTTTCTCTCTCATAGAAGACATTGTAGAGGCAGTGTTGTAAGCTCAAGAAAAATCAACTGATCCGTTCATTGAGCTAAGGAGGTGTTACACGGGTGATCAAGGTGTAACACACCACTGGGAGTTAACTATGAAGTGATGACGTGGCACAGAATCGTGAGTCCTAAGATACTGCATTAGGATAAGTCGAAAGAAGATTTGTAGTTAGCTCAATATCGGAGCTAGAATATCGGTTGACAATGTATATAACTTGATTTACTGGGGTAGATCAAGTTAAGGTTTTTGGGCAATCAACAAGGAGCTTCTAGGGTTAGAGGAGTTTCGTTGTCTTTAACAAACGGCGAGTGACTTGTGAGTGCAGCTCGGTTGTTTGTGTTTTGGGATTAGAAATTGGTCCGTCTCTAGTCGTGTGTGACTGAGAGTAAATCGGATTAAACAGATCTAGGGAGATTGTTTAAACTATTTCTAATATACAAGAAAGTGTTCTTGAAGCTCGTGTGTGTTCCTTTGCTTAGTGTCTCAGAACTTTCATTTGGTATCAGAGCAGGAAACCTCTGTGGTGTAGCTACTACTAACAGGTTGAGATTCTGCGGTATTTCATGGAGACAATGAAGGAACTAGTTACTGTTCAGAAGCCTATCATGCTTGACGGTGGGAACTTCGGACATTGGAAGGCAAGAATGCGACATATAATCAGAGGAATTGATGAAGATGCCTGGACTGCAGTAGAGGAAGGATGGTCTGTTCCTACAATGCTTATGGAGGACAAGACAGTAGCACCAAAACCCAAAGACAAGTGGACTGACTCAGACAAGGCTGCGTCTAAATTTAACTCCAAAGCACTGACTGCCATCTTCTCGGCAGTTGACTTGGACCAGTTCAAGATTATTCAAGGTTGTGAGTCTGCTAAAGAGGCATGGGATACTCTGATAAATCACTTTGAGGGAAATACTAGTGTCCGACGAACTAGAATTGATCATCTGGCTTCGAGATTCGAGAATCTGAGAATGGGAGATGATGAACCTATTGATGTGTTCATATCCAAGATCAGTGAACTATCGAGTGAGGCTGCAGTACTCGGTAAGAAGTATGAAGAAAAAGACCTAGTAAAGAAGCTGTTAAGATGTCTCCCACCTCGTTTTGAAGCTTACAAGGCTGTTCTTGACATCGCTGTTAATACAGATGAGATGAAATTTGATCAACTATCAGGTATTCTAAAAGTTCATGACCTGCAGAAAACTGATCGTTTGGCAAATACACAGAAGAGTATTGCTTTTACTGCTGAATCCAAAGGGGATGATAGAGTTGCAAAGATTGAAGATAACTTGGGGTTGATGGCTCGAAATTTCAACAAATTCATTAAGCGAATGGAGAAGAATGGAAATAGATCAAGTGGACGCTTTCGGAACAATGATTCGAATCAGTTGAACTCACAGTCAACCCGACAAGATTCATCTAAGAACTCAAGAAAGAAGGAACTTCAGTGTCATGAATGCGAAGGATATGGACATTTCCGTAATGAGTGTCCACTGGCTAAAAGAAAAGAGTTGAAGTGCATTGAATGCAAAGGATTCGGACATACTCGAAGTGAGTGTCCAAACAATTTAAAAAGGGATAAATCTTTAGTAAGTTTCAGTGACACCGAATCAGAAAGTGACAGCGACAGTGGTGAGTTACTTCTGAACTTCGTCGCATTAGTTGGACAAGAAGATCATACTGAAGTTGTGTTGTCTGAAGATGAAGAAGATAATGATCTACAGCAAGATCTTGAGACTGAATATAAATCACTTTTCGACAAGTTTACAGAGCTGAGCCTTGAGAATCTACAACTGCTTAAGACAAGGCAATGCTGAAAGCCCATGTGAACATCCTGGAACTTGAACAACCGGTTACTAAGACCTTAGTTACCTCGGAATCCTTGGAATCTGACATGGAATTACTGTCACTCAAGAGAAACCTAGCTGAGCAAGAGAAAAGTCAGAAGAAAGTTGAAATCGAGTTTAAGCAGCTAAGTGAGCTGTTGGCAGAGGAGATGGATAAAAGCAAGCTGCTTGAGAGTCAACTGAATGAGAAAAATAAGAAACTGAGAATGCTCAACAAGGGTACTGCAAATCTGGATCATATCTTGTCTATCGGACAGCCTCCAAAGGTAAACTTTGGGCTGGGATATCTAAGTAGTTCAACTGCATCTGCTAATGTTGGGGATCAAATCATCTTTGTGAAAGAGGCACCGAAGTACTACAAAAGACAAGGAGTGTAAAGAAATGAATTCATCTATGGTATCTGGAAACAAAGTAGTGCTAAGAAAACTTAGAAATGGTTGTCTTTTCTGTGGAAAAAGGGACACAATGTCAGGTTTTGCTATTCTCGAAGACGTCAGTATGAACGAGCGTGGAGGTTGAATTTATGCTTTGTTGAACCTAAGGCATATGGTCATGTGTGGATAGCCAAGCAAGATCTATATCCTAACTACAAGGGGAACAGTCAAAAGGTGTCACACCCAGATTCTACTATGTTACATCCTGTGATACAGCAAGATATGATGTGTAATCTGGCTCACAGTCAAGATGAGTTAAATCTGGTTAGTCATGTTGCTTACACAAGTGCTGAAAAAGACAATCATGCGGATCTCTCCTGGTATTTTGACAGTGGTTGCTCAAGACATATGACTGGAAATCAAGATTTCATCGAGAAACTCGAACATATTAAGGGTGGAAGAGTGACTTTTGGTGATGGTGGACAAGGGAAAATTCGTGGCGTAGGTACAATGGATAGAGCAGACTTACCTCGTCTCCTTAACGTCTATTTTGTGGATGGCCTTAAAGCTAATCTTATCAGTGTAAGTCAACTCTGTGATGAAGGCTTGGAAGTGATATTTGACAGCAAGGAGTGTCGATGTGTTGATATTCAAGGAAACAATGTACTAACCGGAGTCCGATCTGGTAATAATTGCTATATGTGGACATCATCATATACTTGTCTTTCAGCAAGAGAATCAAAGCTTGATCTTTGGCATAGGAAACTTGGTCACATGAACATCCATGGTTTATCCAGACTTGTAAATGCCGAGGTGGTCAGAGGGGTACCAGACTTAGAAAAACAGACTGAAACAGTTTGTAGTGCTTGCTGTCAAGGTAAACAAGTCAAAGTTCAACACAAACAAATTGCTGAAATCAGGACCAAACGAATACTAGAGCTTGTTCATATGGATCTTATGGGTCCATATCTCCTGAGAGTATTGCTGGAAAAAGATACATTTTTGTCTTGGTTGATGATTTTCTAGTTCACTTGGGTTGACTTCTTGCGAAATAAATCTGATGCCCTTGGAAGCTTTCGAATTTTAGCCTTGCAACTCAAACAAGAAAAGGTGGAATCAGTCAAGTCAAGAGTGATCATGGTGGTGAGTTTCAAAATGAACAATTTGATCAGTTTTTGTCAGAGCCAAGGTATTCGACATCTGTATGCTGCTCCTAGAACACCTCAGCAGAATGGAGTTGTGGAAAGGAAAAACAGAACCTTGCAAGAAATGGCTAGAGCTATGCTAATTGGTAACAGTGTACCATCAAGGTTTTGGGCAGAAGCGGTTAACACACATGTTACATAATCAATCGTGTGTATGTCAAACCCAAGACCAAAACTACTCCGTATCAGATCCTCCGAGGGAAGACCCCAAATCTTGGACACATGCATGTTTTCGGATGTCTATGCTATATTCTCAACGACAAAGAGCACCTAGGAAAATTTGATGCCAAGAGCGATATGGGAATGTTTCTAGGATACTCAACAAACAGCTCAGCATACAGAGTTTACAACCATCGCACTAAGTTCATTGGTGACAATGTGAATGTTGTATTCGATGATGGAGTTGGATTCTATCAAGGAAGAGTCACGCAAAGCATTGAGTGCGTTACACCCTCCAGCACAGAACAATTGAGGCTGAAATTAAAGATGAATCTGAAGAAGAAAGGAAGGAGGAGAGTGAACAAGTGAATGTTGATCAGGGAAGAGTTCATAAAAATCACTCCTCAGCCGATGTAATTGGGGGAGTGTTTGATGAAAGAGTCACTCGAAAGAAACAAATCAACTTCAAGGAAATGGTCAAGTTTGCGTGTTTCAGAGTTGAGATGAATAAGCTGGAGTGTTTCGTGTCACTTATCGAACCTAAAAACATTCAAGAAGCCTTAGTAGATGAGTTTTGGATAGATTCAATGCATGAAGAAATGGAGCAATTCAACCGTCTTCAAGTATGGGAATTAGTTCCTAAGCCAAAGGATGTGAACATAGTGGGGACTAAGTGGATTTATAAAAACAAGACTGATGAAGAAGGTAATGTGGTCAGAAATAAATCAAGATTGGTAGCTCAAGGTTACTCGCAGATCGAAGGGGTTGATTTTGATGAGACATTCGCGCCAGTTGCACGACTTGAGTCAATTAGACTTCTGTTTGGAATAGCATGTCATCTGAGAATTAAACTCTATCAAATGGATGTCAAAAGTGCTTTTCTGAATGGTATACTACAGGAAGAGGTCTATGTTACACAACCTAAAGGATTTGAAGATCCTCACTATCCTGATCATGTGTACAAGCTCAAAAGAGCACTCTATGGCCTGAAACAAGCCCCACGAGCTTGGTATGAGAGATTGACTGAGTTCCTGATTAGAACTGGCTTTCAGCGAGGGGGAGTCGACAAAACTCTGTTCATTGAAGAGAAAGAGAAGAGCATTCTGATCATCCAAGTGTACGTTGATGACATCATCTTCGGAAGCACATCTCAGGGAATGGTAGACGAGTTCGTTAGGACCATGACAAGAGAGTTTGAGATGAGCATGGTGGGTGAACTGAGTTATTTTCTTGGACTTCAAGTAAGACAATTGGAAGATGGAATCACTGTCTCACAGAGCACATATGCTAAGAATCTTGTTAAAAGATTTGGAATGCAAACTAGCAAGATAGCAAACACTCCTATGAGTACCACTACCAAGCTGTCAAGAGATGACGAAGGAAAACCAGTGGATGAAAAGCTGTATCGTGCAATGATTGGTAGTCTCTTATACCTGACAGCAAGCCGACCAGATTTGTGTCTAAGTGTAGGTATATGTGCTCGTTATCAGGCACAACCGAAAGAATCACATCTCAATGCGGTCAAGCGCATAATAAAATATGTGAAAGGTACACTTGACTTCGGTCTTCATTATACGTTTGAAACTAATGTGAACCTTGCAGGTTTTGCGATGCCGATTGGGCTGGTTGCCTAGATGACAGGCGGAGCACATCTGGTGGATGCTTCTTTCTTGGCAACAACTTGGTGGCTTGGCACAGCAAGAAACAAAATTGTGTCTCTTTCAACTGCTGAGGCTGAATACATCGCCTTGGGAAGCTGTTGCACTCAATTGCTTTGGATGCGTCAGATGCTTGTGGACTATGGTATCATCTCTAACTCTATGCTAGTTCACTGTGATAATATGAGTGCCATAAATTTGTCTAAGAATCCTGTTCAGCACTCACGCACCAAACATGTGGATATCCGACACCACTTTGTGAGAGAATTGGTTGAGATGAAAGCAGTAACACTTGAACATGTATCATCTGAAAAGCAACTGGCCGATCTGTTTACTAAACCACTTGATTACAATACCTTCCTGGGACTCAGGAAGGCATTGGGAGTTGTTAACCTGTGATTAAGTCATGTCTAAGAGAAGAGGCATTATACATACATGATATCCCACTGTGTTAGTTAAGTTAATAATAACACCTTGAACCAACAAGTCTTCGTAGATTAATTACACTGCCTCTACTCTAAATGTTGCACTCACTTGGTTCACTAGTGAAAGACACTCATCTCGGGCCAGGATGTTACCCCATTTTGAGTCTGAGTCTTGATCACTGTCTGGATTGAATGAGGAGACACAAAGAATTGGATGAGTGGAGTGAAACATGAAATTCAAATGTGTGTTAAACAATCTCAAAGGGGTGTCACACCTTGGCAAAAATGCCTCACAAAAGGCCTGGTATGATAGACACTCGTTTTGGAGCTGGGTGCAGCCACACTTTGCCTCTGATTTCGATCAATGTCTTGACTGCGCAGAGACACATGCTTGTCTCTGGAGAATTTCTTTGGAAAAAAAAACCATCGAGTTGAAGTGATGGCTCCACAATATGCTTAAAATGTGTCTCCAGACCATACAGGTGTGTGTAATGGTAGAGTGGAGCTAGTGCAGTTACTCTAAGAAGATCTCATTTGTGACAGCTACTCGGCTGAGAAAGAGCTACAAATTTAGGTTGGTTCACTGATTTTCGTAAATATTTTGCAGTTTGATAAACTATGTGGGGTAAATGTATGCCTTTTTGACTCTTCTCTTCCTGATAAAAGGCATCATGGTCGGTTTGCCTCAATTACCAAATTTCTTTTACCAGTACTTTTCAACTATACTTTGGGTTTTCATCGTGTTTATGCTAATAGTCTCTCCAATCTCATCATGTCCATAAGTGTTGTCACCAAATTTGGTTTACATCTTAGTGTTGTGGTTCTTAAGTGCTAACGCGTCCTTACAAAACACTCAAGTTTTCTTTTCTAGTGTGACTGGGCCATTTGGGCCTTTTTATCGTGTATTAAATGGTTCCATTGAGTGGTCTTTGTTAAGTTATTTCAAGAAAAGAAGAGGAGACATTAGTCGGGCATCATCTTCCAAAAGTTCAACATGCAATCCTCTCGAAGAAGTGCTCGATTGAAAACCGTCTCATCCTCCATTCAATGTCATCTGCTCCACCCCGATCACGCAAGCGGTTCGCGGGAAACAGAATCCGGCTTTCTCCTCTTGCTCCACCCGCCAGGGTGCCGATCTCTCGACTGTCGAATCTCTCTCCGACTCATCTGGAGAAGAAGGGGACAACTTTCCCTCCAAGGAATCCCGGTATGAAGCCAGTCGAGCAGCATTTCAGGTTCGATACCTTGCAAACCCCGATCTCCTCCGTTCAAAATCTGATCCCGTGACAAGTCGGTTCATCACTGCTCATGCTGCGAAGCGTTACAAAAAACTGGTGCCTCGTAAGTTTGTTAATCAACAGAGTCTTCCTCTCACAGTTGAAAATCTGTTTGATGTTAAGAAGGTAGTGGTTGATGCTGGCTTGATCTACACGGTCATTGACTCTGATTCATATCAACCGACTCTGGTAGGGAGTTTGTGGCGAATCTTCTGGACTATGAGGAAAGAGATGATGGTGTTGCTGTGTTTGTTCGTGGGTCCATGGTGGAGTTCTCTCCAAGTTGATCAATGCCATGTACTGCATTCCTGGCTTTGAAGAGGATCCTGATTACCTTGCTGAGAATATTGATCAAGTCTGTACCTTCCTCACTGAAGGTCGTGTTCATCGATGGGAAGACATGAGTTCCAAGTACCTCACAAAACTCAATCAGGTTTTGTACAAGCTTGTGTGCTCTAACTGGATTCCACTACAAATTACACGAAGATGACTCAGGATCGTCTCAAGTTCCTCTACATGATTCATCATCATCGGGGTTTAACTTTGGGAAGATAGTTTACAACCAAATCATGGTTATGTCTGAAACCACTGAGATTGATAAGGCACGCATGATTATCTTTCCGACTCTGATTCAACAAGTTCTAGATTTCCAGCGTGTGGTTCCTCCTCATGAGTGTGATGTTGAGTTTACGGGGTTTCCAAAAGCTGTGATTAAAGATGTGAAGGCTGGTAGAGGATCAGGTATTGAATCAAGTGCTCCTAGTCTTGAAGAGGATATTGACAGAGCCATTGCCAGTCTTAAGGCAATTCGCATTCGTCTAAGGAGTAAGTTTAAAAGGTTCTTTCTTATGCCTTAGATTGTTGTTTTGTCTCATAAGATTTTTATCTTAATGGCATCTAATCAGAGGGAGAATATGTGCAAACAACTGATGCACATCAGGGGAAACTGACGATGATAGCGCTTGATTGTCTTTGTTTCTTTGTTCGGATTGTTTAGTTCGGATCTTTGTATCTTTGAAAGTTTGTTTTCGTGTATTTCTGAAATGTGTTACAAGACAAGTGTTTTCTTAATGATGCGTTCTCTCGGTTGTTTCCCATATTATTTTGGTGTTTGGTCATATGTCTGCTTGGGGTTGCTTGGGTGAGTGTCTATTTTGCCGGTTGATTAAGATTGACACATTCAGATAAAAAAGGGGAGATTGTAAGCTCAAGAAAAAGCAGCTGATCCGTTCATTGAGCTAAGGAGGTGTTACACAAGGTGATCAAGGTGTAACACGCTACTGGAGCTAACTATGAAGTGATGATGTGGCATATAATCGTGAGTCCTAAGATATTACATTAGGATAAGGACGAAAGAAGATTTGTAGTTAGCCCACTATCAGGAGCTAGAATATCGGTTGATAATGTATATAACTTGATTTACTGGGGTAGATCAAGTTAAGGATTTTTGGCAATTAACAAGAGCTTCTAGGGTTACAAGAGTTTATGTGTTTTAAACAAACGGCGAGTGACTTGTGAGTGAGCTCGGTTTTTGTATTTTTGGGGATTAGAAATTGGTCCGTCTCTAGTCGTGTGTGTCTGAGAGTAAATTGGATTAAACAGATCTAGGAAGATTGTTTAAACTATTTCTAATACACAAGAAAGTGTTCTTCGAAGCCCGTGTGTGTTCCTTTGCTTAGTTGTCTCAGAACTTTCAGGGATCTCCTCCAAGAGACTTTTTGTAACACTCACATTTTTAGTTTAACTTAATAAATAATAATATTCCTGAAAATTCCACTTTATTACTTCGCGTAGTCAGCTTAACACCATAAATCCATCAATAGAATAAAATCCGGAAAAATATCCATACACGTAAATACATAAGTCTGAAAAGAAAAAACACCCAAAACACTGATCTGAAATGAATCACTCCTCCTCAGCAGTCTCACCTAAAAGGGGAAGAAAGAGGGGTGAGAAACAAGGGAGTCACTCAGTGAGGTACGGGATGTTAAACCCGAAGTCCATGGACCCTGTCATAACATTCTGAATAAATATAATTTAATTCTAACACATAGCAAACACAGTAACTAAAGTACCCAAAGAACAAACAATGGTCCTAGCAAGGTACACCCGCTGCCCACTAACAGGCCAAAAACAACGCTGAATATGTGCTCGGTGACACACGCCCAAAGATGATTTATCGACCTCCTAGCCGTGGCAACAACAGGTCGAATATGCTGTGCCACAACATCTCACAAACATACTGGTCACAAACCGCCCTACAAAAGTACGTCTCCGTAGTCGACCACAACCTTTCACCTCAATTCTCAACAGATATTTATAATTATATATATATATATATATATATATATATATATATATATATATATTTATATTTAATAACAATTATCAAAGAACAAGGAATGTTGAACCCTCTAACACCCTATATTCGGTTTAACAGAGAACCTAATAACCAAACAAGCAGACTCTAATAGACTCAACTTCACGAAGACGGAACATATTAGAACTAAATTATGTTTATTGAAAATTCTAAGTCGTGTACAAGAAGTTTGGGAATAGCCCTCACCTTAGCAATGTGGAAAAAGTGTTGTATATGAACTCCAACTGCTCAAACAGACTCCTAATCTGAAATCAAGGCGAAATATCGAGTCAGAACACCCTTTGAACGGTCAAAAACGGATAATCGGTGGTCTGGTCAAAAAGTCAACCCGGTCAGCTCTGACCCAAGCCGGTCAACCCTTGAACAAATTGAAATCAAATTGAACCAACCGGTTTTCCTTAACAAAATTTGATTTCAATTGGACCAGATTTAAATCAATTTCAACCCAGTTTAAAATAACCCAAATTCAATTAATTTAAACCAGAAATAAATTAATTAAAAACCGGTTAACCTAAACCAAACCGCAATCGAACCAACTCAGCCAGTTGACCCAGTCACCGAGTTGGCGAGTCACCGGCGGTGGCTTACCGGAATCTACAGCGGCGGCAGACGGCGGCGGGCGGCGCGTGAAGACCACACACGGCGCTTGTGGCTGACTGCGGCGGCGCGTGTGCGACACGCACGGAGCGCCGCGGCGGTTGGACGGCGCGTGTGGGCGCGTGCGTGGCTGGTTTCGGCTGATCTTGGAGCACCGAACTCGTCTCGACGTCACGAACACGATGGTGGCCTTGGATTCATGAGAAACGACATGGTTTGAGAGTTATGATCAATTAACTAAATGACCGAAATAAAACCTTATGAAACAGCGGCCAACGACGTTACCTACGGTGGTCGACGGTGATGGGGTGGTGTATCGAGTCTCGATCAACAGAGACGGCAACAGTACGGTCTCCGATCTGCTTGACGTCTCAGCCTCTGCAATGCTTAAGCTTTAGAGTTTCTGGAGAAAAAAGGATGAGTTATAAAGGTTTATATAGTGGGACTCACCTAGGGTTTCCTGCTGCTCAAACGGGCCTTGCTGGGCCGAAACAGATGGATCCATAAACGTAAATCCATAAGTCTGAAAAGAAAAACACCCAAAACACCGATCTGAAATGAATCACTCCTCCTTAGCATTCTCACCTGAAAGGGGAAAAAAGAGGGTGAGGAACAGGGGAGTCACTCAGTGAGGTATGGGATGCTAAACCTGAAGTCCATGGACCCGGTCATAGCATTCTGAATAAATATAATTTAATTCTAACACATAACAAACACAGTACCTAAAGTACCTAAAGAACAAACAATGGTCCTAGCGAGGTACACCCGCTGCCCACTAACAGGCAAAAAACAACGCCGAATATGTGCTCGGTGACACACGACTGAAGACGATTTATCGACCTCCTAGCCATGGCAACAACAGGTCGACTATGCTGTGCCACAACATCTCACAAACATACTGGTCACAAACCGCCCTACAGAAGTACGTCTCCGTAGTCGACCACAACCTTTCACCTCAATTCTCAACAGATATTTATATATATACATATTTAATAACAATTATAAAAGAACAAGCAATGTTGAACCCTCTAACACCCAATATCCAGTTTAACAGAGAACCTAATAACCAAACAAGCATACTCTAATAGACTCAATTTCACGAAAACGGAACATATTAGAACTAAATTATGTTTATTCATAATCCTAAGTCGTGTACAAGAAGTTTGAGAATAACTCTCACCTTAGCAATGTGGAAAAGTGTTATATATGAACTCCAACTTCTCATACAGACTCCAAATCTGAAATCAGGGCGAAAATTTGAGTCAGAACGCCCTTCGAACGGTCAAAAACGGATAACCGGTGGTCTGGTCAAAAAGTCAACCCGCATGTCAAAGGTCAACCCGGTCATCTCTGACCTAAACCGGTCAACCCTTGACCAAATTGAAATCGAATTGAACCAACCAGTTTTCCTTAACCGGATTGGATTTCAATTGGACCAGATTTAAATCAATATCAACCCGGTTTAACATAACCCAAATTCAATTAATTTAAACCAGAAATCAATTAATTAAAACCGGTTAAGCTAAACCAAACCGCAATCGAACCAACTCAGCCGGTTGACCCGGTCACCAAGTTGACTCGCCGAGTCGACTCGGTTGAGTTGGCGAGTCACCGACGGCAGCGGAGGGAGGCGTCAGCTTACCGGAAGCAACAGCGGCGGTGGGTGACGCGTTGTCGCGTGCGGCTGACTGCGGCGGTGCACCGTGGCGGTTGGACGACGCATGTGGGTGCGTGCGTGGCCGGTTTTGGCTGATCTCGGAGCACTGGAACTCGTCTCGACGTCACGAACACGATGGTGGCCTTGGATTCATGAGAAACGACACGGTTAGAGAGTTATGAACAATTTACTAAACGGCCAAAATAAAACCTTATGAAACAGTGGCCAACGACGTTACCTACGGTGGTCGACGGGGATGGGGTGGTGGATCGAGTCTTCATCAATGGCGATGGTAACGGTGCGGTATCCGATCTGCTTGACGGCTCAGACTCTGCAACGTTTAAGATTTAGGGTTTCTGGAGAAAAGAGATGAGTTATAAAGGTTTATATAGTGAGACTCACCTAGAGTTTCCTGCTGCTCAAACGGGCCTTGCTGGGCCGAAACAGATGGACCCAAATTTGGTTGTTACACTTTTATGCACAGATTGACACAGGAAGTGATGTTTTGTGGCTTAGTTGTGCTTCTTGCAATGTCTGTCCTCAAAACCAATGGACTCCAAGTACAACTTCTCATGTCTTTTTTTTTCGTTTAATCTTATTTATACTTTTGAATTCTCTGATATTGAGATTAGTATGGTGGTATTTTTGCAGCTTCAGTTGAATTACTTTCATCCATGGAGCTTGTAGGAGGAGGATTACCTCCACTTTAAGCCCGTGAAATAGTCGGCCTGGTCCATCATTGCTCGCTCGTTAGGGCCGGCTCGCAGCTAAAAACGTTCGGCTCGGCTCTGGACTGCTTTTAGCCGGCCGAGGACGAGTAACAGTCAACTCGTCGAAGCCATCTGAGGAAACTCGGCTCGGGAGTGTTCTTCGTCGGCCTGCTATTCGGCCCGACAAGCAAAACGGCCCATTAAGACAGAGTTGACCTAGGGTACCCCGAAGTGGTATAAAGGAAGGGCAAGAACTAGGGTTAAGGGGAGAGGATCCGGGAGGCATACCTATAACTTTTGTATCTCTTTCCATTTAAATCATCAGTAAAAGAAACAGACTTTGTAATCAACTCACCACGAGTTTATCCTCTCTGTGAAAACTCGGTTCAAACAATTGGCGCCCACCGTGGGGCAATTGCAAAGTCAAAGATTCAGATGACTCACCCAAGTTCTACCTCTGAAAACGAACCGGAGCACTACAAGAAATATCAACATTACCAGCGCCGTGGAAACGCTATTGTATCGTTTTAGTAGCGAAAACACATACGCTATGACAGCCGCAGCTATAGTAGACCCCCCCCCCCCTATTGTAGCACATTTTCGTGTGCTATTAAAAGTTTCTATATTATAGTGTTGTTTTATTGCTAAATTAAATGTCTTTTATAGCGTCTTCTTTATGCTGTATTATATCTTAATATGACGTTTTACTTTTGTCATAACATATTTTATGATGACAGCTTTCTCTTGCCATGGAATATGTTCTTGCAACAATTGCGATTTCGAGTCTTGCACCTATAATAGCTTTGTCTATACGTTACATAATAGTGAAAATAGCTTTTTTCTTGTGCTAGTATGTTAATTTCCATAGCCAATTTGAAATGCCAAATATTTCGTAAAATGAAACATTTGAAAATTAATTTTGATTGCTATTTTTAATTTTCCTGATATAATTAATTGTTTTATTCGGAATATTGAATAGCATAAATTGTAAATAAAAAATTAAAATCTAGATTTTATTAAATTAAAAGACACAAATAACAAAGATGCCAAAAGAAACAATTTTGATTAAGTACAAATGTACAATCCATAAGCAAATAAAACGCAGACAGAAGCAATGGTTTATAGAAATATTATTCACGAGAACGCTTGGCTCGTGAGGAGTGTCCCTGTGCTTGGTGTGGGCGTCTCACTGGAGCTGAGTTCCAACCATTCAAGGATCTGATAACGTTCCGGAATATTGGGTCGATGTCTTCTTCAGGTTCCTCAATGCGTATCAAGTGGTAGCCTTGAGAGCGTCTGAACTCGGCTCTTGTTATCTCTTCCACATCACTGCCTCCTGAGGACTGTCCTGGTTCTGGTATTGGGCGTTGGAATTGAGTTGTGGCTTCTTGTTGTGGCTGTTGTTGTCTGAATTGTGGTTTCACCCTGGTTGCCGCGAGTGCACAGACTATTTCCTTCCTTGCTGCCATTAGAGTCTCTGCCAAAAGTTAACCAAAGTTAGATCTTAAGATAAATTGAACAAAAAAGTTGAGTTTCAACAAAATAGCACAAATCGAACAAAATACAACAAATAGATTAAATTGAAAAATTAACAGAAGTTGGAGTTTCTCTGACCTGGAAATTAACAGAAGTTGGTTATCTTTGAGAAAGGCTTCAAATCTTTGTAGATCTGTAACATTTGTTATAATCAGAGAAATATGATAAAGAGATGGCTATAACCTGAGAGATAATCGTGAATAACCTGAGAGAGAATCAAGGGTTTAGAGGTCGCTATAACCTGAGAGAGAATCGTGAATAAAGATTGGAGATTGAATTGTGGAGGCTCAGAGAGATTAGTCGTGAGAGAGATTTGTGGTGGAGAGAAGGCGTGAGAGAGAATCGTGAGAGAGATTTGTGGGAATGAGATAAAGACCAATGAGGGAGAAGGGCGAGGATAACCTAAGGACTAATCTACACCGTTGAATCATGTCAATCCAATGGATGAAATGTGTCGATTTTTTTATTGTTTCTCTCCTATTGAAATAAAGACAATATGGAGATAAACTAAGAAGAGCATCGATTTTGTTTGGTTTTGAGATGATTTAGGATGTTGTAAACTTGTATTTGAATGTATATATACATTTTAAGTGATCATATAACCAATACAAACTAAAATATGGAAAAACAGCATTTTGTGGACATATATACACTAAACACTCAAAGTAAACCAATTTATACCCTAACCCCTAAAACTTGACACAAACATGTTAACCCTCAATGACAAAGGTTTGGAAAGCTTTCTTTGAGTATTGTTATTTTTGCTAACCTTCACCAAACACAATCTGTATTTTTTCAATGAATCATTGACAACTATCATTACCTTAACCTTTAACACTAATACAATCCCTACACCACCAAACCCTATCCTTACCCTATCTTTACCCTAAACCCTAAATGTTTTTTTATTTGTTATTTGAATTTGTATTTGGACATTTCAAGTGCATATAGTGAACTATTAAATTATGGGCCTTGTTGTGAATTAAGATAAACCGTGAAATCATAAAACACTTAATTAGTTAAGTTTCAAACTGAATACAAAGATCCAAAGGCAAATAACAGTAGTCACGTTCTTAAACAGAGAAACAGAAAGCCGATGATGTCTTTAGAAAACAGAGTCGATGATGTCTTATTGCTTGGTTCCTATGGCTCTTTTAAACCTGCGCAGAAAGACATATCTCTGATTAGTTTGACACATCTCCACACTAATGTAACAAATAAACGAGATCTCACCATTAGAACTTTATCCTCTGGCCAAGCAAGACAGCTTCCAAGTGCATCTTCCATATCTCGATCTCAGACGATGTCCTCCACACAGCAGCATCTTTAACCTTCACAACATCCACAAAGACTCGACATGCACCAGACCCCAAAGGTTGAAAGTGGACAAGATGTTCAGGATGATTCGATGACCAACGTCCTTCAGCGACGACCACATTATTTCCGGACAGATCCATCAGCTTGATTTTTTGATTAGGCTTGAATTTGTTACGCTGCAACCACAAACCACAATACCACAAAGCAGAACCAATATTCAGGAATGATGACCACAACCAATCAAGTAGTGGTTACAAGGACATAAACTACCTCTGATCTGCGAAGAGGAGATGCTGGAATTACAGGTGACTTGGCTTTCATTGTCGCTGCAGGTTGCTTTGTAGGAGCTGGTGGGGTAACTGGAGAACCCTCAGAACTAGACTGAACGTTCACACCTGTTGCAGGTTTTGCAGTAGCTGTTGCACTTAGTGGAGACTTTTGATTCTTATAAGCTGGAGTTGCTGATTTTGAACTTCCTGCCATAGAACTTCCTGCTTTAGAGCTGGGTGTTTCGGAGTCAAACACAACGCTATTTGCTGGCCATGCTAGAAAACAATTCTAATAATCCTCCATAGCTGTCTTCCCCACAGTAGGCCTCCATATGTATGCATTAGGGTTTAACACCTCATCCACATACACTTTTATTGCATTTGGACCAAGAGGAAGTCCATTCACCAACGTTTTTGGTTCTTTTGTCTGCCATCGGCCTACAGCAACGACTTCCTCATTATGCACGTAGTCCATGAGTTTGCATTTTTTATTAGAACTGCTGAAAGGGCTCTGCAAAACAACACCAAGAATTTTGAATAAGAAAGACCCCGACTGAGAGTTAGATTCAGCTACAGAGGAGAGGAATATTAACCTTAGGAGCATTTTCATCTGGTAAAGAAGCTGCAGGAACAATACAATGATCGGAATGCCATGCTATCATTTCTCCTACTGCATCCTCTATAGTAAACATATTAGGTGCATGTCTCCATAAAAATGTTTCTGGTTTTGTTGCAGTTTCAACTAAAACCTTCACAGCATTAGGCCCTAACGGTATCCCATTAACTAACTCATCTGGTTCACAAGAAACAACCCGTCCCTCAGCGACATTGACATCAACAGCAGACCAGTCCACAAGATAACACTTGGGCAGTAACTTCGTATTGACACTCTACATGCAGGACAAAAGGTTCAAATCAATTCTTAAATACAATTATCGAGATATATTGATTCAAAGTAAGTTCTACCATACCTTGTTATTTGAGTTTTCACTGACATCAGTATCAGGAGCCTGATTTTTCATTCTGGCAATTTGCTGCTGTAAACTATGAACCTGTTTCTCCAGAGACACATGTTTTTCTTGCATGCAGCCACAAAGCTGTTCTTAATTTGTAAACAGTTTAACTTGGTGGTGCTAATGCCTCTGCCCATAGCTCTGAACCGCCCAGGTTGATCAGGTCCCAATATCTCAGTTATCAGATCTTGCTTTGGATTCGTTGAGGATGAATCTGCACGACCCTCAACTTCTAACTCCGACGCCTTTCTCCGGAAAACATGAATCAGTGTTCACAGACAAGAAATCAGTGAAATCGTAATCACCAAGCACCAGACAATCCAACTTCATAAAATCAGTGTTCACAGATTAACTTACTATCTTTTCAGCCGCAGTGACATTGACAGGCGTTCCATCCTTCTTAGTTCGTAATTTTACCCACACTCTTAGCCTAGACACCTGTGATGGGTCTTCGCTAGACTTAACAGATCTTCTCTCAATCTCACGCATTCCTTTACGACCGCAAGTTGTGAGGAATCTGCTTTTGTCTTCTTTCTCCTGTAAGCGTCACTGACAACCTTGAAGGCGGTACTTGTTCTTCTCTTTGATGAATTTACGCCATATCAGCCACAGTTACATTCTTCGGTCGCAGGTTCATCCTTGCGCTAATGGTAGGAGCATTCCTGATTGAGGTCACCAGACGTGATTTGGATGCTCTCCACAAACACCCATCTGCTTAAACAAAGCATTCCTTTTTGAACTCTTCGGTCCACGTCGAACCTCATCTGTAGTAAGGTATGAGATAAACATTAACACACA
>CAJHQP010007959.1:0-29448 GCA_905132765.1 Moricandia arvensis
AACTATGTTTATTTACGAGGAGATTTTGATAATTAATAATAGATATTTACTTATTCCTTGTGTGATTCAATTAAATTCATCTATCAAAAAGTTGGTGTCAAAGAAGCTATCACAAGAACTCTTTAATCGATCCAAGAACAAGTCTTCAGAACCCTATAGGTTCCTTGATCGACCGTTCAGCCGTTTGTACGCTGCGCAAGGTTGGTATCAGAGCTCCGCTATGCTTCTACGATTCAATGGTGAGGCTAAAGAAAGTGTTCCTCCAATAGAGACTGGAATCACGCGACGAGCCATCGCAGATCTTCAAGCTTAAATCGAGAACCTTCCATCTGCAGTGGCCGCCTTGAGTACACAGCACGCGACTCCGGTATTTCACCATGACCGCAACAACCCAAGCTGCTAACGACGACGAATTTGAAGAGGATGAAAATCCTTTGTCTCTTCTTCATCATCAGTCCCCTATCCGCAACTACAACAACAACAATGATTCATACTTTGATGATAAATATGAAGATTTGGATACAAAATTTATGAGACAAGAGACTATGAGAACCTTATGTTGTTCAACTTGGAGGTCCAATTTTTGATGTTTCCGATACAGAAGAAGAATGAGAAAATTTTGATCTAATATTTGATAGGTTTTATCATATGACGATCACTAAAAAATTTCAACCTATTATGTGGCTGATGACATCTTCGAAGAAGACGAGATGAACCAATTCATAGTGTAAAAAGTGGAAGATGAAATTATAAGTTTAATGAATCAGTTTATGCCCAAGAAACTAAAACTTTTTCTAATGAAGCTTTTGCTAAAAGTAACGGTATTATACGTGACTTTAATCTCAAGGATACTTCTCCTCTCTTTCAAACGATGATGGCAACAATTGGCCAAAGTAATAATTATTTTTGGAAAAGCAATAGGTCCAACCAAAGAGAGATCAAATGGATGGTCCAAAACCAGATGTCGTACGTATCTGTGAAGGAAGTGATGTTAATATTTTTTTTGGATTCGCAAAAGAAACATATGAAATATGGGTACATGAAAAAAGAATTTTAACTGACACATCAACCGCGAGCCACCGGATCGTTGTCAGCACCAGGGTCATGAGGCTGAACAAGGGATACAAAAACATTGACTGCAAAGGTCACTAAACTTGAGGAAGCTCTTCTCTTAGAGCAAGAGAAAACCGAATTTTGGAGCTTGAGTTGAGTGAAATACGCATACTATTAAATAAAGGTTCCACAACTTTAGACAAGATTCTACGTATGGGTAGAACAGAGAAAACAATGGCTGGTCTTGGTTATCCATGAGGTCTATCAGGCTCACACACTGTCTTTGTTCGAACTAACTCCGTAGAACCCAGCAAAACTGATGTTTTTCTTGGATATGCTACAATTCTAGCTAAGGAGCTTCTCAATGTCTCAAATGTATATACTCACTATTGCAAGAATAGTCTCTTGCAATATCTAGATTGTGTAGATCAAATATGGAGTATGAGAATCATGTCAGATATTCTTAAACAAGATAGTTGATTGGTGAAGAACTTGTCAGCATATTGCAATAACGTATGACTTCTTCTACAACAAGAAAAGGAGTTGTTATTATTAACACACATATGAATTTGGGTGATGTCACGTCTAAGACAGAGAAATGAACAGTACTGGAACCTACATCGAGCTCACCTGAGACTTTCAAACAAAGAGGACGTGTAGTTTTGCAATGCTGATAAGGTGGGAGAAGATGTTCATAAAAATCCCATGAAGATAGTGGTGAGGAACCAAATATATCGCTTGGTTTAAAGTTCCATCATTATCATTCAAAGAAAACACTCATCCTTAGCAAGACCGACAAACATAAAGTCATAGTTCCATGGATGAATTGTTCAATAGAAACACAACCTTCGAAGCCAAGTTTGAAGAACATGGTAATGGTCAAGAGGAACATTAAGGAGAGTAGTGATGGTCTTCCGATGAACCTTATGAAAGCGAATCTTGAAGAAGTTGAGCCTGTTAATTTTGATAATTCCTTCTCCCGACGGCTAGTGTCTCTACTTGTTTATGTACTCAACGGCAGAGAGGTCTATATGATTTTGTGGCCATTATTACAATATCACAGTAGTTTCTTACAACAGAGGTTTTGCAGAGTCCGGGAGATATATGGATCACAAGGTTTTGAGTTTCTTATGAATGCACTTATTGCCGTTACAGTTCAGAAAAGGGAGTTTTGAGTCCGTTGTTCTGCATTGTGGATTTTATAAGTTGAGAATATGGGATGTTGGTAATTTACAAAAGAATTTAGACATATCTACGACAGTAACTTGGAGGAGTTACGTTATTTGTGAATCAAGGAAGTATTTGTGGGAGGCCCACAGTTGCGTTTTATGGGTTCATTGTAATACCTTTTTCCTGCCACTACCATCGTGGATTGGTATCTTTACTCTAATATGGGTAATTAGTAAAGAAGTATTTCCTTTTCAAGATCCATGCAATAAGGTGTTCAAGCTTTTGGCAAGTTACCATATGTTTCATGTTAAGCTCCATGCACAAGCACAAGCACAGCCATGGCATATTGTTCTTTGGTCTCTTTTGTGGAGAATGACAGTGTTCTTTACTCTTAATTTGTTACTATGATAGAGTTTTAGCTATGAAAATTCTCGATTACTTGTAAAACGAACTCTATCACACCAAGAACAAGATCCTTTGTAAACATGTAACAGCTGAGATACGTTGGCTTAACCCAAACGTAATCTCCACAAGTCTCTCGACTCTCTCTACAATACAATCGATACCTCTCTCCTTCCCTCCTATTCTTTATTTAAACTCCTAACAGAAAGTAATAACTGCAAAGCCTCTAAACAAAAAGGAGACTCTATCATTTATTCTTCACTCGTTCACTCTCGCCACGTCAGCTTCTTCCCTCTGCTTAACATCTTTCTGTGACTTCCTCCTCACGTAACTCTGCTGTAGCTTATCAATACCCCCCGGTTTCGAAACTAAGCTTGTCCCCAAGCTTGAAATCAGGAAATTGAGCTCGAAAATCCCGACATAACACCCAAGATTGCTCTGACGGAGGAAGGCCTTGCCAGTGCACCAGCAACTCCAACCCACACTGGTCATTGTAACGTGTGTCCAATACCTCTCCTGGTTCTATCATAAGATCATTCAGACCAGAAGTGGTAACAGGCAGTGGAAGCACGGAATGGTGATTCCCCAGAACAGCTTTGAGCTGAGATACATGGAAAACATGATGGATCTTAGACTCATGAGGCAATGCCAATCGGTAAGCTGCTTTTCCAACTCGCTCCAAAACAGCATAAGGACCAAAATATTTGGCTGAAAGTTTCTGACACACCCGGCGCGCAATAGACTGTTGACGATAAGGGCGGAGCTTCAGGTAGACCTAATCCCCGATAGCAAACTCAACATCTCGACGGTTCTTGTCCGCATTGTTCTTCATCAGTTGTTGAGCATGAACCAAATGGTGCTTAATCTCAGTTAAGATTGACGTCTCTTTCCTTCAGCATCAACTCTAAATCATAATTTGTTGTAGACCCATTTTCAAACCGGATCAGAGCTGGTGGGTCTCTACCATAGACTACTTTGAAAGGTGTTGCTTTAAGAGATGTGTGAAACGATGTATTGTACCAAAGTTCAGCCCAATCCAAAAACTTGTACCAGGTACGTGGATGTGACGAAGCAAAACACCGGAGGTAAGTTTCCATACAACGATTTAACACCTTTGTTTGGCTGTCCGTTTGGGGGTGGAAAGCAGTGCTAAACTTCAATTGTGTCCCAGTTAAGCGAAACAGCTCCCTCCAAAATGTACTGAGAAAGACTTTGTCTCTATCTGAGACTATTGACCGAGGAAAACCATGCAGCTTGACAATGTTGAATATGAACTTCTAAGCAACATCTTTTGCCTGAAACGGGTGCTTAAGGCCTATGAAGTGTGAGTATTTACTCAAGCGGTCAATAACCACAAAGATTACATTAAACCCGTGAGACGTAGGCAATCCTTCGACAAAATCCATGGAAATATCCTCCCAAACTGCAACTGGAACCGGTAAAGGTTGTAATAAGCCGGCTGGAGACAAGGTGGAGTACTTGTGTGTTTGGCATACATGACAATCAGCCACATACTTGTGGACTGTTTTCAGCATACCCTCCCAATAAAACCACTGTTGAATCATTTTCAAAGTTTTCAAGACACCAGAATGGCCTCCCTGCAACCCATCATGACACTCATGTAAAATAGTGGCAATGAAGCGTGAGTCCTGTGGAATCACCAGTCTGTTCTTGTACCACAATCTCCCTTCCTGAACTGTGTAACCCTTCCTCTGTTCTGAACCCTCAATGACTTTCTGTATAATCAGCTGAATCGCAGAATCATCTGCTATTGCTTTGTAAAAGTCCTGCAACTGAAGAGTAGAAGGAACGGTGAGAGCCATTACTGATGCTGTAGTTGAACCCAACCCTGTAGCTTCCTGTATCGAATGTTCAATACGTGACAACCCATCAGCCGCTTTGTTTTGAATTCAAGGTTTATAAACTATGTCAAACTCATAACCCAGTAATTTGATCAACCATCTTTGATACTCCATACTGACTTCTCGTTGTTCTAGTAAGAACTTTAAACTCTTCTGATCAGTATGAACCAGAAACTTCCTTCCCATAAGGTAGTGCTTCCACTTCTTAATAGACATAACCACAGCCATCAACTCTCTCTCATAGATAGGTTTTAACTGCTCTCTAGTTGTTAAGCCGTGGCTGAAGTATGCAATAGGACGAGAATCCTGCATTAGGACAGCACCAATCCCATAGCCTGAAGCATCACATTCTACAATGAATAGCTTAGTGAAATCAGGTAAGGCCAGCACTGGAGCCAAGAGCATTGCTTTCTTCAACTCAACTTTGTGCTGCTGGTGACCAACCGAAATTATCCGTCTTTAAGATATCTGTCAGTGGCTTAGCTAAGACTCCATAGCCTCTCACAAAAGGCCGATAATAGCCTGTTACGCCAAGGAATCCCCGAAGATGTTTAATAGTCTTTGGGGTCGGCCAAGCTCGCATCGCCTCTGTTTTCAGCTTATCCGTGGAGACGCCAGCTTCCGAGATAATGTGACCGAGGTACTCAACCTGTTGCTGAGCAAACAAACACTTCTTCTTGTTTGAAAAGAGTTGGTTATCGGCAAAGATCCTTAAAACCAAGCGAAGATGCCCCACATGATCTGCCTCAGACTTGCTATAGATCAATACATCATCAAAGAAAACCAAGACAAACTTGTTCAGGAAAGGTATGAATAAGTCATTCATGAGTGACTGAAATGTCGATGGAGCATTAGTGAGGCCAAATGGCATGACTAGGAACTCATAATGCCCATCATGAGTCCGAAAAGCGGTTTTAGGAACATCAGCCTCTTCCATATGAATCTGATGGAACCCTGCAGTTAAGTCCATCTTGGAAAACACCATAGCTCCATTTATCTCATCCAACAACTGATCTATCATTGGTATGGGGTACTTGTCAGCTATGGTAGCTTGGTTCAATGCATGGAAATCTACGCAGAAACGCCAAGATTTATCGTGTTTCTTTACCAACAAGACTGGACTCGAAAATGGGCTCCTACTCACACGGATCAAGCCTTTCGCTAGCATCTCGTGACCATCATGGTCATAGCCTCTTTATGAGCTTGGGGGTACCGATAAGGTATGACGTTGATGGTTGTTGTGCCTGGTTTTAGCACAATCGCATGTTCTCTTCCACGTATAGGAGGTAGGCCTTGTGGTTGAGAAAAAAACATAGGTAAATTCATCTAAAACCACTCGTACTTTGTCTGAGATTGGTGCCAGATCCTGAGTGTCTGTCATCGACTGTAACCAAGACTCCCTCGGTAGAGCCCACTGACCATCATCCAATGAGACGGCAAAAAATGATTTTGCAGGTATGTGTAAGTCTTGTTCCCCGAGTAACGTTTCCTTCTTCCCTTTATAGAAAAATCTCCACTCATGTGTAAGCCAATCCACTTCACACTTGCCTAAAGTTCTGAGCCATTGAACCCCCAATACCACATCGACTTTCCCTAACTCCAGGGATATAAAGTCCATTGTGAAATCTAAGCTCTCCAACTTCAGGTGCACACCTTTACATACTCCCACTCCATTGACAGTTATTCATGTGCCCAATAGTATCTGCGGGCTGGAATGTTTGGTGAGTTGTAACCCTAATTTGGTTACTAGCTGTGGAGTCACAAAGTTATGTGTTGCTCCACTGTCTATTAGAACCACCACTGTATATTTCCCAATTTTACCACGTAGCTTGGTTGTCGTGGGTGAATCAATACCCAAGTAGGCGTTTAGGGAAATCTCCATCATTTGTGGAAACTCTTCTTCTTGTTCCTTATCCTCATCCTCTTCGTAATCTGGTAAGACCTCAACCTCCATCCCTTCTATCATTGTCATTATTTGTAACTGAGGATTTGCACAAACATGACCCATAAACCACTTCGACTTACATTGGAAACAAAGTTTTAGCCTCTTCAGCTCTGCTAGCTCACTTTGTGACAAATGCAGTCTTGGTCTTCTTACATTCTGATTGAAGTCATCTCGTGGTTTTGCTTTTTCCTCTTCAAGCTTAACGTTTTGTTGGACAGGGCGTTGAAAACTTGCGGCTGCCTTGTTATGTTTGAAAGACTGATAATTGTCTTGTCGACGGCCAGTAGTCATGAATTGACAAAAAACACTAGTCTCCATTTTAACCACTGCAGCAATGTGGTTTCTCAAGCCCTTTGGTTCTTTCAGCTTTATAACCTCCTGCATTTCTGGTTTCAATCCCGTGTAAAACTTACTAATCAGATTTGGTTCATCCATGCCCTTAACTTGAGTAATCAACTCTTCAAACTCGCAGACATACTGGCCCACTGATTCTGTTTGCTTTAGCGCACACAACCGATTCCTCGGCTCGTCATCAATTGACTCAGCGAACCTTTCTAACATCGGTTGTTTGAAATGAAACCATCTGGAAAATGTCTCTTCATCAGACTCCCACAGATACCAGTTGAGCACCTCGCCAATCAAACTTAAAGTGATCAACTCTAGTTTCTCTTGTTCGCTATAATTCGCGGCTCTAAAGTACCTTTCAACTTTGCGAATCCAACAGTAAGGCATCGATCCATCAAAGATAGGAAGTTCAATCTTCTTCAATAAACTCTCACGGCTAGCTTCCTCCGATAACCTAATGATACATTCCCTGAAATCATTTGCGAAATCCCGTACCTGAGGATGATAATCCAATTATCCTGCTACATCTTTGCCATGAGGTTTCTCTGATCTTAAACGTGACTCAATTCTCTCTATCGCGGATGTGATTCGCTGTAAATTGAGCTCGACAGAGCTTAAACGAGTGTCAATGGTCTCGAGACGTTCGTCGTACCTCTCGTTAGCTTCCGTAAGCTTCTCCCATCCTCCATAAATCACATCGACCTTCTTCTCCAACTCATCCGCCGATCTCTCGACGTGATCCAATCGACCATCGGAACTGTTGATGAACGACATCGCGAACGCTCACCGCACCAATTGATAGAGTTTTAGCTATGAACTTCTCGATTACTTTTAAAACAAACTTTATCACTCCAAGAACACGATCCTTTGTAAACAAGTAACAGCTGAGATACGTTGGCTTAACCCAAACGTAATCTCCACAAGTCTCTCGACTCTTTCTACAATACAATCGATACCTCTCTCCTTCCCTCCTATTCTTTATTTAAACCCCTAACAGAAAGTAATAACTACAAAGCCTCTAAACGAAAAGGAGACTCTATCCTTTATTCTTCACTCGTTCACTCTCGCCATGTCAGCTTCTTCCCTCTGCTTAACATCTTTCTGTGACTTCCTCCTCACGTAACGCTGCTGTAGCTTATCATACTACTTGGGTTTTGCTTGGACGTGAATGTGGGAAATCTTGGAGTTATGAGTACAATATCATTATGAATTCTCTTATGATGACTTGATGGAAATTGGGTGTTTGGCGTTGCGCACCACATATAAATATCTTGGAGTGGTTCTTTCGATGGGTGTGGCCCACCTGGTTATCTTCATGGGCTTGTTCTGATGGGGATAGTAGATGTATCTGGTGCATACTTCCTACTGTAGCTTTTTCTTAAGAAAGTTATTATTAAGGAGTATTTGCAGCTTTGTGACCATATGCACTTCCTTGTGTTGTTTCCAAGAGAAAAAAAAATAGTGATATGTTTCGTCAATCAATGTGATAAGGTGTTAAGAGCTAAAGTGTTGGAACATTTGGAGTTTTGGGTGAGTATTCATGATCTCCACAGCACAAGGCGGACAAGATTTCTCCACGGCTCAGCTACGTCAGTTGGCTGGAACAAGATGAGTGTACGTGTGATCAAGGACTATTTACTTCGTACTGGAAGATTAAAGGGACATACGAGACTGGTGGTGCTTCAAAAAGAGAGGGACAAGAACGTACGTCCGATGGTTCTCTTCAAGGTTTGGGAGCAGAGATTTCCATTTCGATTCAAGGTCGAATCTTTCAAACCAGGCGGGACCTGATGCAGCGGCATCATGCTTGATGGACAAGTAACGTGGTTAAGGTAATGACTTAGGATTTTCCTATTTTATATTATTATTTAGAATTATGATAATTCTATGGGCTTTATGTCTTTTATCTTAAACATGTTTATCTTAGGGTTTTGTGTTTAGTTTTGGCTTATATATAGCATTCTTTGTCGTTGTTTATGGGGAGACTTTGATAATTGATAATAGAGCTTTTGATTATTCCCTTCGTAAAGTGTTTGAATGTCAGTATTTATGATGTGAAAAGGATGAGCACCTAAAACAAAGAGATTCAATCTATTTTTTTCTGCTGAAAAAACACCAATTGGCAAAAACTTCAATAAGGAATAACAACAAGGATCACATAAAATCCTTAATAATAATAATCACGGGAAATAAATGAGATTTTTAAATTTAGAATAACTAAAATTTTAAGTTACTAACTATAATTTATAATTTCTTATCAAATTAGAATAAAAATGTCTTATTACATACAAGAAAGTGTAGTTTTCAAAAAAGAAAAAAAACATATGTATTTTTCAAAATCTAAATCATGAATAAGGTATTTTTCAAATTATCCCATAATTTTATGAGTTATTTAAAGTTTTGAATTGACATGGAATTTGAGAAGATGATAAATGTCGGGGTGATTACCAAAAATTTTAAAATGACATAGTGCGTTAAAGGAGAGGAAATGATGGAAACCCGAAGCTATATATGATTGCATCACCCTCATTAGAAACAAGGTGATAGATTTCCGATGTGAGAATAAAGAAAGAGTAAAGAAAACCATATATATAATGGGGTTCTTTTCTCTCCTGTGAAGATATCCACGTGTGCATATCTTAAAGATTGTGGGCCCCACGTTCTGTCCGGTTTCGTCTGGTCCAGAAGGTTTGGCTTTCGGTTTGATCTGGGTTCTTCACGTTTGGTTAGATAATTAAGTCACCCTCTGTGTTTTCTGATTGAGTCGATTAGGGTTTCATTTTTATCTTTCCACACTTTAACCTGGCCGTCTCCGTTAATCTTAATCTACAAACCTAATAAGTTCTCCCCTCATCTCTTTTCCTCCCCTTTCGTTCAATGTACCTTTTATAATTGTTATTCACACTAAACCTAATGAGTTCTCCCATCGCCACAGTTCCTCTAACCGTTCTCTGGTGGAGCTTTATCAGAGACGATGTTGAGTTCAAAACTTCCAGTCTCCTAAAAAAATCTAAGACAAAGGCGAAGTAAGTTTACTTACAGATGCAGAGGTTTCTTGAATAAATTATGATTTAATATTTGGAAATTGCAAACAATAGCTCTGGTTGGAGAGAGCGGAAGCCGGAAATCGATAGTAATTGTGCTGCTGCAGAGGTTTAGTTGATCCTGATCAGGTCAGATTACTCTTGACAGAGTTGAGCTTAAGATCTTGCAGCTGAAATGGATACGGCAAAGAAACGCGCTGGTCATCCAAGAACCAGTTTTGTTCAATGAATCGACCAGAGCAAACATTGTTAACGAGAAAAGAGGAGATGCTTCTGAAACCGAAATTGTTTCTGCAGTTGATATATCTAACACTCATGACTTCATTAGTGGACTACAACAGGTAATTTCAATGGCACCTGATTGACTATGCAACCATAATTTCTAGGTTCAAACTAAACTGTCAGTAGTAGTCAGTGTAAGGCTCTTTTGTGTGCACGATGATACAAGGCTAATAGCCTAATACAGTTGTGGGTGAAAGAGGAGTTCAATAATCAATCAAGCAAAATCAGAGAGTAGCTATAGCCAGAGCAATTGTTAAAGACCCTAAAGGTGTTGCTAAGTCACAGTAGTGGTGGTGACACATCGTTATCAACAATCACGAACACATATATTATTGCAGTTGATTAATATTAAAGACATGTGTCTATGATTCTTTAGTACAGAGCTTCATCCAACTGCTTCTACATAAACACTTTTCAGGATTACCTACCATTTTTAGGTAATATACATCAGAATTTACTCTGAAAGTATGTCTTTTCTTTCTAGATTTTGTATTAATGTATATAGAATCTTGTCAGTAATAAAAAGGTTAATCACCAAACATGTTTGCATAATCTAAAGAATTTTGGCCTATCCCATGTTGCTTTAACCTTCTCCGTTGTGGCTTGACTTTTGTGATAGTGTTAAATGGAAGATTCGCAAGGTTTCCTTCAGAGGTTGTTTTCAGCTCATGAAAAAGAGATCTTGGTTTCAAATGCTTAGTTAAAATGTTTTGCAATATTAAACGATCTAACTTGAAACATGATACACTCACTTTAGTGGCTGGAGCTGATGGTTGTGGTGCGGCTTCTTTTGGTGAAGGATTGCTAATTTTGTTGCAAACGCTGCCTGAAAATGGAACCGTGAGCCAACGTTAATCTAGCGGTTTAGATATGTTTAGCTGTCTTTTTCAAGATCACAAGAAACTTAAGAACTATGAAACTATTTTTTATCTTTTATCTTCTGATTTACGTTCGAATTAGTATAATCTCTTTGACTAAAAACAAGGAATGTTGAGAGCCATGATTCTTCTTCCGTTGCTAAATTGTAAAAAGCTTATAAATACCAGTTTATCAATGTCTTACACTGGCATGCTACATGCAGAGCATTACGAGATAAGTTAAAAATATGCAAGAGATTTTTGAGTTTACATAGAAACAGTGTTGACCATGTCAAGTTTATCGAAAAAGAGCTTTGGGTAATTCAAAGAATAGTTAAAGACATCTCTTATTCAATACAACGATTAAACAATAGGCACAAAAAAAAACTGTAGCACCAGAAAGAAGAAATTAACCAAAGATGCTACAAACTAAAAGTGATTAACAGTTTAAAAAAACAACAAAATCAAAACGGCTGGAGATCGCTAAAAATGACAAAATAGTTACAAAATTACAATTTCTGAAAAACAAAATATAATATGAACCCCGCGCTTGCGCGGGGGTGATAATCCCTAGTATTTTTAATACAGGAATGATAAACAAAGCTGTTCAGCGGAAGTTAAGCATTTGGCGAGTCATTTCTTACTACAACATGGCAATACCTGACTCGTGATCAAAGCTGATGGAAAAGTTTCTTGCCTAACAAAATTCCAAAAAATGAGTACAAAAGTTTGAGGCTCATAATTATTAATTAGAAAAACTACTCCAAAAGATCAATATAATAGATATCATATATCTCTTTTGTTTCCCATGCGAGCTACAACATATACAATATCTACGTATACTCCCATTTCTTTCTGCTCAAACTACATTAGAGAGCATATAACTCAGATCTGTAAATAACAATAATGAAAATCGTATTTGGGATAAGCAACAACTTATTAAAAAGAACACATACCTTATTTTATGCCAAGTCTCTTAACATAGAATTCTTAGTTTTTTGCTAAAAGATGTTTTTTAATTTTTTAAAAAGAAAATTTAAGAACAGTAAGACATAAGAGATGTCTCTTAGCCGCAAAATATATAAAAAAAAAAGTGAAATTATAAGTTAAAAACCTCATCCTAAGAGATCCAGATTAAACATGACTTTGTGTTTGTGTTAGCCAGCGCCCTGAATTTTTTGAAACTGCGTAACCTAAACATCTCAGTCGGGATTTGATTAATGGTCTCCTTAACCTTTACGAAGTTGGTTATCTTGGTTAATACGTTTGAAATTTGGAAGCTCGTGCTGGATTCCTTTTCACATTCTTTGCATCCCAAAAACGAAGACCAGTAACAACTGTCTGCGTACAACAGCTCTTCAACTCAGAAAGCATGAGATCAGAAACAGACATTATTGTCACCGAGTTCGTATGAAAAAGAAAGCAAAGAAAGCTTAGAAGTGGAGAGGGCATGAGATTTGGTGTCCACTTCATCCCTATTTATAGGATAAGAAATTGGGAATAACAGAGGAGGTTTATGAGTAAATTTAATGAGGAGGTAGTGGGGTTCCAAGATTGAAGGCAATAACTGAGAGAAGTAATAAGCTGTTGATAAATCTCAGAGAAACAGTTTTTACTGGATGTTTTCGCAAAGACTGTGAGAGAAAAACGGTAGATGATAAGTCCACTAAAAATAGATGTAGAAGAAGAAGTCGCCGGGCCTAACAGATTAGGGTTTCCGTGGAGATAATTTTTAAAAACTGTTTTTAATTAAGGCTAAGATATTAGATTATCAAAAGAAGTTGAATAATTTTAGATCGCCATCAGTTCGTAGCAAGCCCACGATTAAGGTCCAGCAAAAGAATCCATCACCGAGAAAGAAATAATGAGATTGCCACTTGTACTGCCATGTGTCACGTCCAAAATTCTTGCTACGAGGTATCATAAGCCTAGGGTCACCTGTGCTATGCATGAGGTATGATTTTCTTGTTATTCTGATTTGTATAATTATTGTTATATTTTGTTATTTGTGTGTTAAAACTTCAAATAGAATTGATATGAATAAAAATGATTTTCGTTTAAAAATATGTTTTGAAGTGGATTGTTTGTTTGGAAAAAAAATTATATGTGTTATGATTTATTTTTGCTTGCTCATGAGGGTTATGTATATATTATAGAGATGGTTTGGAATGTTTTTTTTGTTGTTGTTACTTGTATAATTACAGAGATGGTTTGGTATGATTTATTTTTGCTTGGTCATGATGGTTATGTATATATTATAGAGATGGTTTGGAATTTTTTCCTCACATTTTCCTCTCATTTTTAATTATTTTTATCAGTTTAAAAGGTTACTTATTCAAAAATTTATTTATCCATAAAATATATAGATTTCTTTTTATATTACATGTTTTGAATTTTCAAAAACAAACTTATAATTATAAACTTTAATATGTAATTTTACAATAAAATATTATCATATTATATTCTATTTAGAAATATATAATAGAATCGTAATTGTACAATCTCTCTATCTTTCTTTCTCTATGTCTCTCTCTATCGCTCATTGCAAGAAAAAAATATTATCAAAGTTTGTGACAAATTATCACATTATTTTTCTACCAATATTATACATAGTTACTTTTTTAATTTTCTAATTCGTATGTATATTTGACAAATTGTTTAGATATGGGTTGAACTGAAAGATGATATATAATTATACTAAGCACAATTTCTAATTATACTAATAGTTAAATTTGTTTTTAATTTTTTTTCAAATTATCAAATCTAATGAATTTATAGATTTTTGTGTTTGTTAGAATATAAATTTAACAATTTTTGTTAAATTAAAACCATACACTTGAAACCATACTTTATACATATAAAAATTTTATTAGTTTGACCGATGATTTAAACTTGTTATTTTCATACCAAACTGAACCATTTTATACGCGAATCATAAAATAGAGAGTAAATTTGGTCAAATGACCAAAAAAAAAAAAAACAAAGTGCTATTGCCCACCAAACCAATTTATGGGAAACATTTACAAATGAAAAATAAGACAAAACCCAAACTAATGAAAAACTTTTTAACAAACTACCACCGAAAATTTACATCTAAAACATATAAATCAGGCCATGACTGCAAATTTAAAACACGACCTCGTGTTGGAGGCTGGGATATTTTCTTCTACTGTTTTTGATCAAATTTCTTCTACCTTTTTTAAGTTTCTTTGGCGGAGAAGAAGACTCCTCATCTTACATTATTCTTCGGGTGAAAACTGAAAACACAGCAGGTACATTGTTACAGGCTGGGAAGCGAGGGTGGTGTGATGGGCGATGAGACGGTAATGATCGAGAAATAGTTAGAGGTGGTGCTGGTCGATGGAGTTGCTACTGTTCTATTCCGTCCAAGACAGCCTGAAACAAGATAGACTAGTAAGGTAATAAACAAAATAAGAACAAAGGAAATAAAGAGATAAGGGATGGAATGGTCGATGGATTGAAGGTTGAATATGGATGGATGGATGGATCGATATTGCTGGATGGATGGCGATTGACTCTCTCAATCTGTGGGTGTTGATTGACTCTCTCAATCTGTGTCTCAAGGTTTCTGAATCTCTCAAGAAACCTATGAACCACGAACTCTTATAGTCTCCTAATGTATCTCACACCTAGAAACTAAAGAACAACTCAAAGACAACTCTTTGAAAGAAATACTCTTGGTACTGATTTTTATTGATTGAAAGGTGACTCTAAAATGTAAAAATGAGTGTGCTTATATAGGGCACGACATTAGACAAACACCAAACGGTCATATGAAGCAAAAGGAAAGAAAATAAAACAAAAGGCTTAAATGGTGCTGATCAAGATCGAAATAAGGCCTTAGAGAGATATCTTGGGGATTTGGTCTTGGCTGGAGGTTCTTTGAAATCTGGACGGTTTAAAGGGGTAAGAGAGCTTCCTGGGAACCTTCTGGATGCATTGGAGGGTGCTTAACTCGTGCATAATCTGAAAGGAATATAGCTGTTGGAGTTTGAATCTTGAGACTCCAAATAAGGTAAGTGTGACCAGAAATAGATCCTCCTGATCCTATGCTTCTTGGTCCATGGTAAGAACACTTATACTCATACTCGGACCCTTGGATATACTCCCTAGATGATAATAAAACACTCCTGGTCGCCATGATTCGGTTGAGTAAGATTGAACCGGCTAGGTCCCAATTGAGGCAAGTGTAGCACTGATTTGGCCGGTTCTGGAGATTGGATCATAAATTCATAATTCCGTGACCATTTCTTCTCCTTCTGGGCTTGTTGGAAAGATAAGAGATCCATATTGAAGTCCAAGAGTTTTTTTTGGATCGGATACCCTTCTTCCTTGGGCTTGAAACAACTTCTAAACTCGGATACTCGCAGATGAACGGGCTGGAGAACCTCCGGTTTGTAAAATTCATATCTTCCTGGTCCGAATAGCTTTGACAATGATTCCAATTGGGGTTGACTCCTTCCTGAGTGTAGAATGCATTAAAATTAGTTTTATGGCAAAAGTTCTCCGGGTTGAAGAGATATGGTGTTTTGACTGCACACATGTCCTGGCTGGTCCTTTGGTTGACTGATTGGTGCAACTGGTTGGCCTCTGGTTCAGCTACTGGTTCGCATGGCCGCATCATACATATTCAAAGCATTCGTCAATCTCTTGTCTCTTACTCTTCTCACTTCTGGCTTCCCTTCATCTGCCATATTCATCTCTCTTTTTTTTTACATCGGACCTGCTTTATCAGTACTGAATCAACTTTTTTCATTAGAAATATAAATACACACACACACAACATACCCCGAGTGCGTCTGTAGATATCATAATTAGATACAATAGTTGAAGATCAATAAGACTTCGTCTAAAGAAACAAAAACAGCAAGTACATGATACGAGAAAAATATCATACTCAATGGGTTTACATATAAACGCAGTATTTGAAAGAAAAAAATTGAATGTGGAAAGGTTAGCATAAGTGGGAGATCAGAGAAACTATATAAACTATATTCTAGAAAGCATCGGTATGAAAGAATAACTACTAAAAGATAAACCTGTTTGGTTTCCAATAATGTGCCTCAAATCTTGTTGCTTTTGATGTCAACTTCTCTGCTTGGTCATCAAAGGTTGTAGTTCAGGTAGTTGCGAAGCAATCGATTCAGAAGTGTTTCCTGCTTTCACAAAATGACACATTGAATAACCAAAAACAAAAGCTGAATCAAGAGTTTCTAGTGTTTATAACATTTTGTCACAAAACGAACCTGACCCAACGCTATCATGACGCAGTGGTTGCAGAATGGTGCAAGGTTGAGTACTGCAAATAGAAAGTATAATCGATCAGTTAATTAACTGTTGAGTCAATATTAATAGACTGAAAACAAATCGTCAGTGAATTACTCACCCACAAATCTCAGCAAGATCACCAGTCATCTCATAACTCAAAAAATATTAAAAATACAATCTCCAAGCAACGTTAGCTGAAACGCAAGCTTTGGCCTAAAGGAAAAAAAAAGCAAAAGACTTTGGAACTAAGACGACATCAAAATTAAATAAACAAAGTATGTCAACGAAACCCCACCGAGATAGAAAAACTAACCTCGTTGTACTTTTTCTGACCAATCAGAAAAAAAATGACAATGAAGTAGGCAATAGATATCGATCTCAGCAGGCATGTGCTTGGAAATACAACGGCCAGGCCTCAGCGAGGAGAATAGGTGAGTTATTTGTGAAGGTGATGTTCAAGGGATGAAGGCTTACCTTTATATAGCTGGAGTTCCACCGACTTGAAGAGAGGTAAAATGCATTCAATGAGTAATCATGGTTGGAGTGGGGCTAAGGAGTTGAGAAGGTCTGCAAAGGCGTGAATCTTGTAATAGTCAGGAGGAGAAGTATCTGGAAACAAAACGACACGAACAGAGAAGTTACAGTATATCAATCTATTCTATTAAAATAGAAGTCACAACTCACTTCATGTGTGATTTTTTAAGTTGGACCATCTCCTAGATAATTGCTTTAATAATTTTTACTATTTACATAACAATATTATTTTATTTTTTATTTCTCTAAACAAATAAATAAGAGTATCTTTAATGAAATCTTTTTCTGATTTCATTCCTAAATATATGTTTCTTAATTTTAATATGTGATATTATTATTTTATATAATTCTAGCTAAAATATAATCATAGTTTTAATTAAAAATATCATTATAAGGTATCTTTTCATCTAGATTTGAAGAAATATATATAAATATTATTTATATAGTTTTTAGATCATATGATAATAACAAAATTTAAAACATTATAAATATAGATCAAATAAAGAGGTAAATATACCAGTAACATAATTATAATGCTCTTATATTTTAAACATTCACTACAAATTGATATATCTTTAATAATATTTTATGTTGCTCTTATACTTTGTAAACTTAATTAATCGGCATATATATAGTGATATATAAACTTAAATAATTTATTCTACTTTTTATATTTTTAAAATATTATACAAATAATTTATAAAATAAATATGCCAATTATTTCATAGCTATTTGCATCCTATTTTTGGTATATAGAAAAATTTCTTCATATAATTTTGAAACAAATACAATATTATTTAACTATAACTAATTTAAATAAATAGGTGTATAAATTTAATCAAAGGTAATAAATAATTATATTTATAAATAAATAATAAATTGATTCATGTAATAAACATGATCATATGACAAATAATATATGTAACATATTATTGTAATTGACATAAAATCTTAAAATAAAATAGTTTTTACCAAAATAAAAATTTAAAATAATATGAATAATCAAATTAAAACATTAAAATGTTAATCATAATATAAGATTACATTTTAAGATAAAAAGATCACTCGCGCGGTTGCGCGGGTCGAAATCTAGTATATATTTTAATAGGTAAAAAACGGCAGTTATTATTTTTAGAGGGAGGTCCAGTGGTAAAAATAGTGGTAAAATAAGTAATATTCTAAGTAGTTGTAAGGGTAAAAATTAACAATATTCCTATTTTAATAGTATTGATATTAAACATAGGTATAAGCGTTCGGGTCTTTGGATCCCGGTTCAATTTAGTTCTTTGTGAGTCAATATTTCTTTAGATCCTAGAGATTTGGACACCATCTATTTTATTAAAACAGAATTATTCTTATTTTTACGTCTATTTAGAACCTAAAATATTACTTAAAATGCCAGTGGACCAGACTTTAATATTCTATAAATTCGTCATTTACTACCTATAATATCGGGATCATCACTCTTATTTTTTTTCTGACAACTATTCTCATCTACGTAATATATTTACACTTGTGATGTAGGTTATCATGGTGATGATTGTTGCATTAGTTTTTAGTTTCAGTTTTTAAATTTGGTTTTAGATTTTAGTTTTTAGATTTTTGTTTTTGATTTTCAACTTTTGGTTTTTAGTTTTTAGATTTGGTTTTTGTTTTTTTTTCTTTTAGTTTTTCAAAAACTAATCAATACATTGTTGTAAATAATATAACAATAAAATATTTAAATGACCATTAAATTTATCAAAAATAGAGTGATTGTTATTTAAAATAAAAATACATTAACGTGTTTTTAAAATGTTTTATTTGTACAACATTATGCCTAAATTATACATATAAAATATTTAAATGACCATTAAATTTATCAAAATAGAGTGATTGTTATTTAAAATAAAAATACATTAACGTGTTTTTTAAAATGTTTTATTTGCCACAACATTATGCTAAAATATACATAATAAAATACCATAAATTATTAAAAAAAACAACATTTTAAAAATTTTAAAACTATTTATAAATTTTGTTATATAAAAGATTTTATTTTAAAACTTAAATGGTATTTTAAATTAATATAATATATTTTATTAATAAAATATTTAAGTTTTATAATTTTTAGTTATTGTTTAGTGTGTCCTAATTATTATTAAAATTATTCAATGAATTTTTAATACAAATTAATCACTAATATTTTATAGTTAGTTAATATTATATAAAATATCCAATTTAGATACAGATATCAAACACAAATAAATTATGTTACATTAGGTTTAAATGATATACCATGAATGAGTACTTTATCTTTAAGAAAATGTTATTAATTTAAATAAAATATAGATTTTATACAAAAAAAACTGAAATTCGTTTTTCTGATAAAAAAATAAAACCCATAAAAGTTAGTTTTTGGCTTTTCTTCACAAAATGGTTAAAATTTTGAAAAACTAGTTTCCCTAAATTTTAGGGAATCATTTTGTTCAAAAACTTGATTGTAACACAAAATGGTTTTTACAAAAACAAAAACTAAAAGCTTAAACTTCATTGAAAAAAAAAGGTTTTTAGAAAAACAAAAACTAAAAACTAAAACAAAAACCACAAACAATCAACCATGTTTATTTGATGTAGCACTATCCAATCATTTGATGTAAATTTAATTTTAACTATTTTTATAATATTTAAAATAAAAATAAAGTGAAACAAATGAGACAAATAGATTACCATTTTATAAAATAGATAAATAAAATATGTATAATTTTCTTAAAATATTACATATATAATTATATAAAATAGTTAAAATAAAATAATGTATAAAGCACTTTGCAGCAAAAAAATACAAGTAATGTACTATAAAAAATCAGAATATATATAAGGTTTCAATTTTAATGGTTTTTTCAAACAAAAAATAATCCCGCCCTTTCAAAGGGCGGTCAAAATCTAGTAGAGAAGTAAAAGAGAGGACATGTGTCAGTATGAGGAAGAGTATTTGATGACTTGGTGTGCTAAAGAGAATATCCTCTGTATATTAGTTAAGTAACTTTAGTAATTTTAACTAACGTCGTTATGAGGGGAACTCTCCAGTTAATTGTTATAATTTGATTGGTTGATGATTTTTTTTATTTTTATTTATTTAACTAAAATTTTTAAAAGGAATCTACCTCTAGATGTTTCCAAATAAACGGTAAAACGGAAAATACAAGAACATAATTAACCAGTCAGGAGGAATATTAAATCCATAAGAACTACCATAACCGTAAGGCTTCTTAGACAGAGTATCAGCTGCTTGATTCTTCTCTATGTAAGTAAAACCTATTGAACACAAGGGTAGTTTACTCATCCAATGTCCGATATCCGGTAATAAGTTGTCCAATTCCATACTATCAAGTCCTTGATTAATGACATCAATCAGCCCTTATATAAAAGAATTAGATTTTAGGTAAGAAATTATTAAAACTTTAAGGTTTTTAAAGCTCACACTAAAATATTTACAAAAGATCTTTATGATAAAAGCCCCTCATTATATTGGTCATATTTGAGCAATACAAAAAAGACATTTTTTTTTCTTTTGAAAACTAGAGTATTTTCGGTTATTCACATGTTAAAATAAAATATAAAATAATTCTATAACTAATTTTCTAAATTAATTATAATATTGCTTTTCCGTAGGAGAAAAACTTTTAATGACTAAGGTTTATATTGTTGAACTATTTTAAATCTCACTGATTTTCTAAAAATATATTCTGATTTTTTAATTATCCATATATTTGTAATAAAAAAATTTCAATTTCTAATCAGTATTCAAAAACTATAACATTGTAAACATAATATGCATTTTTATATAATATAACTACCTGCAAAATGGCAGGCAAACAACTAGTTTTCTTTATATATATAGATACTAGATCTCATCCGCGAGCCTGCACAAATATTGAATTTTAATTTTTCTTATAAATTGTTTAAGGACATTAGTAAACATATAGGTTTTTGTTCATTTTTATATTCTTACACATCATAATCAAATTCACCCGGACTTGGAATTTAAGAAATGGACTGAAATCCCACCCAAAAATTTATAATACCCGAACTAAGCCTAATTTCAAAACCTGAAATACTCGATAAGAAATGTTAAAATGTCTTTACAATTTTAGAGAAAATAAAATTTAATTAAACCTTGACGTAGAAGACTTCTAGGAAGTCTTCCATTTAGGTCATTTTTGCAATTGAAAATTTACAAAGGAAAGACTTCGAGAGAAGTCTACTCTACAATAGACTTCTTTGGAAGTATTTCATTTGTAAATATTGTCTTACTTTTTGTTTTTGAAAAAAATTGAAAATACCAGAGCAGACTTCCCGGTGAGTCTTTTAGGATAAGCATTATTAGTTTTGCAATTGACCGATTGAGACAGAAATTTGAATTTTATAGAAGACTTACTATGGAAGTCTTACATTAGAAAAATAAGACTTAAGTATTACTAGACGACTTCCCAAGTAAGTTATCTCAAGTTAGTTTTGCAATTAACAATAAAACTTAAATATTTAATTTAATTAGACGACTTCCATGTAATTCTTCCGGTAGACCAACTTACACGAAAGTCATCTAATTAAAATTAAATATTTAAGTTTATTTTTTAAATTGCAAAAGTAACCTGAGACGACTTTCACGCGAAAGTGAGAAGACTTTCCACCCGAGAGTTCCGAAGAATTACAAGGAAGTCTTTTGACGGAAAGTCGTTTGACGGAAATCTTTCGTGTCAGTCGTCTGGAGAAAGTAAAATTTCTGACATAATCTGGTCAATTGAAAAATTAACCTGTTTATCCTAGAAAAATTGCCGGGAAGTCTTCTCTGGTATTTCGATTTTTTTGTTCACAAAAAAAGTTGGAAGACTTTCAGAGAAGTCGTCTCTAAAAACACACATAAATTAAAATTGCAAAAGAAACCTCTACATTGACTAGAAGACTTCCATATAAGTCTTCTACGATCAGAAGACTTACACAGAAGTTTTCTAACGAACAAATCTGAAAAAAGAAAATCAATTTCATACTTTCATCTAGTGAGATAACTTGATTAGCTTCTCTTAGATCACACCATCCTTGTGTGAAATAAAGGCATGAGAAGCTAAGTAACACCAAGCAGCAAATGGATAGTACAATGATAAAGATGAGCGTGTTTACTCATTTGGTGCTCAGCTCTCGCTGTCCTCTTGTCCACCTTCCTTCCTGTTCCTTACGCGCACCACTGGGCTTCCGAGTAAACCCGCTCTACTAGGTTGCTCCTGCCTACCAGCTCCCAATGGAGATGCCCGAAAACAGTTGCTTGTAATTTCGCAAAGTACTCTCTTCAGTACGCTGAGAATTAATCATCCAGCGCCATCACTCCACTATGTCAGCTTCATATGTGATTTCAAGAAGATCATCATCACACAAAATAGTTTCTTTCACGGTTTATCTGCTTGTGCTGAGTTTCCATGTCCACATCTCATGGTGAGGCTGTGGAGTCTGAGATGATCTACCTTTGGGGTGCGATGCAGAGGAACTAGCAAGTGGCTAGAGCACAAGTACCCAATCCTTGGAAAGAACCTCATGTTATCAAGATCAGATAGAGCACTGTTAGTGGGCTGAGGCAGCTTGCATAAGAAGGTGTTATTTTCCCTGTCATGGAAATGGTATGGTGACTCGTCCCTCAAGAGCTCACACTGAATCAAATATGGGATATCGATGTATTCAAGATGGGGCATCATTTTAAGTATAAGATCAGTCTCAAACTGGCAAAACAATGGCATGAGCATGCTCCCACATCACTTTTTAAGACTCTTGCCTTATTTTTTTCAGCCATCTCACTTCTTGTCTACAAACCTTTGTGCCCGTAGAAATCCCATGTTCACCTCGAGCTCTACAAGGAAGTTCAGGATTTTTATGCAGTCAGATCTTCTCTTAACCCTGTATAAAAAAGCTTAAGCTCATTGTCCCTTACTTTCGAGGTGCCTTGCTTTGCGGAGAATGTTACTGTAGACCGTGGCGGTGATGCACATAGAAGGTTTGCGTATGACTAACTGACTCGCTGAACGATGGAATTGTAATGAAATCCTTGAAGGATTCAATCTCTTTTTATGATCTTGAGGCTATTTGGGTCTAACTTTTTGTTGATTTTGATAGAAGGATTGGTGGCTTTGTGGTTAGAAGTCGAGATGATGACGGATCTACAGTGAAGGATCTATAAACAGATCAATCACTTGTGTTGAATTGTCTATGATCGTGCAGGTCACTGCACAGACGTTATCACTAGATGGTTTTCTCTTGGGTTATAATCCTTAGCGATCAATGTTCAAAGATGAACACAAGATTCACAATTTTGCAGAGGGATTTTTTATGAAAAATCGTGAATGGTCTTTTTAGAAATCGGACAAGAGTTTACGTAGAACAGAAAACAGACTTAACAGTCCATGGGAAACGAACAAAGAATCTTGAATTGTGTAACTCGAAATAGACTAAGGGAAAATCTAGGCAAGACCAAAGACTGGGTAATTGAGCCGCTTGACTGGTCCTTCGTCTTAATCTTCAATTGATATTCGTTCTTGTTCATAGTAAACCAACATGAAACTGCTTTCTTCAGCCTTATGGTTTGAGATCTTGTGATTGGGACATGAGAAAAGAAGAATGAGTCTTGGTCTTCTTTGGTTTGGGTTGAGAAGACAAAGCTGATCCTTCTTTACATTTGGGCTGAGTTCCATCTGATCCAACTAGGTCCATGGATGTTCTAGTGTCACTCTCAACCAGCTCATTTGAGCTCAGCTTGTCCTAGTGTAGTGTCACTCAGATAGTTCAGCTCATCCAGCTCGTCCTGGTCCAAGGTAGTATCACTCAGCTGGTTCAGCTTGTACTGCTCCAAGTCAGCTACTGGTTTGGTGCATGGTTACATCAAATTCCCATGAAGCAATGAGCTGAGCTATTTATTAGGGGATATGGAGCTGTTTCAAGTCTGATCTGAGCTCATAAACCTCACAATTTTTTCCTGGGAGATCAAGTACTTCTTTCTTCCAGAAAAGAAAGAGAAGGTTGTTTTGCCAAAGCTTTGCTTCATTGGGTTTGAGTATGTGATCTGAGCTGATGCCAAACACTGTCTGAACAAATTTGTGAAGAGAACCTATGTGCTATTAGAGATGTTTATGAAGTCATTTATACACAAGATACCATCCACATTGTGGTGGAGCCCAATGCTCACTAGAGCATGACGGTTGAGAAACGAGTTGGCGCAATTTCCATATCTAAAAACCATTGTAGTAGTAAATATCAAAATGGTCCTATTTATCAGCAGATAGGGCAGGTAGAGTGTTGTCAACGAGTGTGAACCGAGATCCTTCCACTCGAGGCCATAGGTAAGTTTCCGAGATAATGGTCTTGAAGCTGAGGAGTGGCTGTTTAAATACTTGTTGGCTGCAAAACGAGAAAATAAACTAGAAAATCAGTGATGCTTGTTGGGTAACTTGAAAAACTTAGAAACTTGATATACCAATCTCTGAACAAAATTCAATTCAAACTTTTCCTAGTTGACCCAAAGTCAATTAACTGAAAACAAGTCAAACATACGCAAGCTCAAAATTGGTTACAGCTCAAAATTGATTACAACTTAAGTTTATTTATTGATTCCAACAACTAGATCTCTTTCATTTGTTCCCAATCATAAATCAGCAGTCGATTCACAACAGTGGGAACAATAATCGAGTAGTCAATGTGCAAAACAAAGTGAAGATAGAAAGACCTAAGCTTGGTCACGAGGTACATGAGATGAAAAGGGGAGATTCAAGTATTTTACCTTGCTCGATTGATAAAAGTGACTGCTGAAACATATAGAGGTCAAAATCGTTCAAGTTAGACCCAGAAATTGCCCATAACAATTGATTGAAAAAGATATGGATTTGGGAAAACTTGTTGAAAAATCACACAAGTGGAATAGAAGAGCTCGTGGAGGAGAAAAAAAAATAAGAGAAAGAAGTTTTCTAAAATATATTTTTAATCGAGGTACATGGAGCAGATGAGGCCCATAGGCTGCAGGGCACAATGGTAAATCCAAGCCAAATTGCTGGAATTCCATGCACCTCAAAACCTACTACTTCTAATAAGATTTCATGATAACGCTTTCTACTACTTTATTACTATTATTTAAGCACTCTATATGTCTATTCCTATTTATGCTCAACGTGTCCGAACCACTTTTATCTAATAAAATATGAGTTTTAACTAAGTGAGAAGCAAAATATCAATCTACTTAAAGCGGACAATGAGATGGATCAAGTCTCAGTTGACTTACAATCCTGAACAATCCTCCATCTAAGTGGTACGCCCATGGTGACAATGATAACGATATACGACTTAAGCAAGAATAGGCTGGCGCAAGCCTAAGTATGCTGCCAAAAACATGGTTCCTACGTAAAGGCCACGAGCCAAAACACACGCAGAAACCCTTAAGATATGTGCTTATTCATGAATTAAAACGCTAAGTGCTAAAATAAAATGCAAGAAGCATGAAGTATTGTAAACAACCCCATGGTTTATACAAGGAGCAAATGTGCAGAGTCCGGATCACGGAAGCACCCTAAAATTCCTGCTTATATAGACGTGGAAAGCAATAAGTCTGGCACTTGAGTCACCATCCCATGTAGATTCACACTAGCACCGATCGATAAGAGTGGCAATTTCCTAGCCCTACTGAGGATTGAAGTCATACCAACACGAGATAAAAGTCTAACAGTGGCTTTCCAGCAGGAAGTAGAGTACAACATCTTGAGACCATTAACAGTTGCCCAATTCCGAGTGGCAGAGAGAAATGACTATAATTGATATCGCCAGGAGCCTACCTCAGGGAGGCGGAATACGATATCAAAATATACTACCTTCGTGTTCAAAAAAAAAGTAACAGATTTACAATGTCTATAATTGAAATGGGTAGGATCCTACTTCAGGGAGGCGGAATATGATATCAAAATTACTACCTCCGGTTTCAAAACAAATCTACAGATTTACATGTCATATCGGTAGGAGCCAACCTACGAGAGGCAGAATATTATATCAATAATATTAACCTTTGGGTTAAAAGATCTACGGATTTCCATTAAACGCCTTGGAACCCCCGGGTTCCAGATGAGTTAAGATAAAGGCTTAGTGCCTCAAAGATTCGTTGACTAACCCCAGGGTTACTAAGAAGCATCCCTAATCCTTCCTTTGGGAACCACACTCTGAAAACGCCTCGAAACCTCCAGGTATCTAAGAATATAGAGCTGATAATTCCTCCGGAAAAACATCAATTCCCTTGAACCTACCGGTTCCTAAGGATATAAATCCTATTGGATCCAACTCTTTGGACCTCCGGGTCATACCAGTGATCAGCCTTCTAAAGGTACGAGCTATCACCCTCATGAGCTCCAGAGTCCAACGTGCTAAAGATTTCTCTAGGCTTACATCGACGTGTTTCCTCAGGACCCCGGGTCTGGGGAAACTATTCACAATGCTGAAAGACTGATTTAAATTCAATGGTCTGAGACGAACAGCAAAAATCTTCTAAGGTCATATAATGGTAAAGACCTTGGGGTCTGGAAGACCGACAAGGTTATCATGCCTTTCTCCTTTAAAAAACTCCAAAGAATAAAGAAAAGGGTAAACTCAAAGGCATAAACTAAAAACTACCCTACGAGATTAATATCGAGGAGAAAATCCTGAAAGCTTATCAGGAGCAGAAGAAGGAAAGCAAGAATTCTGCAAATATATTAAAAGAAGAAGGCCACCAAAGAGCCAAAATATTTGACAATGAGGCTTGAAGGCCCATAAAATAGTTCAGAAAGAAGCATATAAGAGCTACCATGAAGCTGAAGGAAAAGATGACCTCAGGTGGAAGATCCGCCAGGGTTAGGCGACAAAGTGAACCTCCATCGTGGAAGCCGAAGGAATTTCTATTTTGTCCTCAAAAAGTTGGGAAAGTCACACACTTAAGTTTGTCTTTCGCCAACGCCACGGTCTTATATTGCCTCAACTTCTTGGCCAAGTCACACTCATCGGTCTGGTGTTTGAGCTACTCCTCATCAACTCCCAGTGAGCAGTAATCTTGGCCCCATTAATCACAATTACCATTTCAACCTGGAAAGTCTCAGATGCAGGCCTTGAGGTCATTAATCTCTCCCTCCAGCTTTTCTTCTCATACACCAGACAAACTGCTTCAGCAAAGCCGTTGCCAAAATATAATCATGGGCCTTAACCCTTTGCTTGAGATCACATATTTCTTTCTCCTTGGCAACTCACTTGTCCTTCTCTTCCAACAGCTGATTGTTTAAATCTTACAACTCCTCCTGATGAATAGTCAGACCTTCGATCTTCAACTGCTCCCCAAAATGGTAGAGCTGAGACATAGCCTGAAAAAACAGAAATCTCTGTAAAACATAAGCTTATGGATAGAAAGGACATGCAACTCACTTACTCGAAGCAGACCGCTTGAGATCCCAATGTGTTTCAAAAGGGTTTTCAACCAACAGGGTCTGATACTGACGAAACACTTTAGTATTCAGGTTTGTCAAAACCGTTGAAAAACCCCACATAAGAACATGAAATGTCTGAAGATTATTGCCCGACCTAGTGGTCATACCTCCAGTCTTAGGTCTCTTCCCTTGAGACGAAGAAGTCGGTTCCACTTTCACAATGGTCCTATGTCTGCTTCTAGTGATCACCACATCATCACCAAGAGACGACCTTTCTGACAAACTCCTTCTTTGTCAATACCGCTCTGCTGCTCTCGTGAAAGCTGTGAAAACATAACCTGCGGCGCTTTCCTGACATGTTTCCTGAACAAAGAACAGAGCGAGGCATGAAGTTAATCCATCCCAAAGGAGAAACCAAAAGATGTATGAACCTTACCCCCACCCCCCAAACTTTTATGTCTCAGCATCTCCTCACTAACTAGATATGACACATGTCACGCTACAGATAAAGTCTTCGTGCACGAAGAACGGCCTTCTCTCCTTCCAAGGCTAATAGGATGCAATCCATCTGCATTCATAACACACAATGAGTGATGCAATCAAATATATATATATAGACGTCATTAGCTATGATGCTACACCTACCTATGAGATTCCACAATAAGAAGAATCGGGTAGAGATATGAAAGCATATTTTTGGTCCATTTCTTCCCAAATACGGGCCCTTTGCGATGCTTCCTACGAAAAACTTTCTACGACCGAAAGGCCACTCCGAGGATGAATGGAACCATCCCTCACCACCATTGAGAGGGGCCAGGTGATAGTAAAAGGTACTTCATTTATTCCAAAAGAGAGGCACTCAAATTTCCAATATTTTGGATGCCTATGAGAATCATCCTAGCAGAGGATTAAGCTTAGATGGAAAATGTCAAAGAAATCGCAGAGATACAGTGATCAGGGGGGGGGGGAATCCCGAATCCTACTAGATTAATCGATCTAACTAGGCTATGAGCCTAATAATATATACTATATCTAGGTCTATATTCGAAAAACTCCTCTCTCGAGGTTTAAACACGGTTTAGTTCTAGAAAAACCCAAAAACATTACGGAAGCGACGTCTTGCTCCAAAAACAGGCATGATGAGAAGGGACGGCTCCGTTTGACCGAAGTGCACAGGTTATCCCTCGCCTGAATTCGATAACGACCAAGGGCAAATGTTGGGAAAAAATAATCCAGGTAGAGTTTACTCTAGCTTCCGAGCAAGACGCGGTCCTTCAGACTCCTGTCCAAAGAAATCCTGCTAAACGGGCTCCATTCCTGTCTCTAAGTAAAAATGGAAGATTTCTACTAAAGGGGATTCTTCCGTATTTCTGATATGTAAGACTCTGACCTAATAACCGACTACGGACAAGATATAAAAGGGGAGCCAAAACCCTACAAAGAATCAATTTTCAGACACTAAGAGATAGAGCTAGGCGGCTATATCTAGGGTTTATACACCAAACATTGTAGTTCATGCTCATAAGATCAATAAAACTTTTTAGTCTCGAACTTGTTGGTTTTGAATGTTTTGGGTTACTGAACTCGCAGGCAAGGCTCACAAAACAAGAATAAAAGGAAGAGGGCCACGAGAGTTTCTGTCCTCATGCACACCACAGAACGATAAGTTTGAGAAATACGAAGAAGATCAAAATCGACATCGGACGAGTCCCTCTTCTCCAATTAGAGTCTATCTTCACTTCTTGTCACTGGTAACTCTATTATGAGTAGATGCTGCGACTCTTTGTATGTTGTTAAACATCTTCCAAACTCTCCTCTTTCTATGAAAAATCTGCTTTCTTGTTTTCATTGATATCGTTTCGATAATATGATCATTTCTGTGATTTGATTCTTAACTTTGTTTTATAAAGAAAATATAAAGCCAATCACACTCACAAGAATCTTTTTCTCTACTTGAATCTTTTAATGTGTGATAATCTTGTAATGTTTCTACAACAGTGCAGTGTGTACAGATTGTTAGAATTATGAAAGTATGAGGAGAATAGTTGAGTGTAGGTGAGATTTGGTGATAGAAACAATGAAGAACAAAATAAGAACAAGAGAATTAGTTTCTGGACAATTTAGAGGTGAGAGAGAGAGAGAGGGAGAGAGAGTGAAGAATTTGGAGATCTGAGAGAGAGAATGGGAGATTTATTCACCTTGATTCTATTATTTGCT
>CAJHQP010007960.1:0-29445 GCA_905132765.1 Moricandia arvensis
CTAAGACCCTTAGTACTAACATATAATAAACAAAACAACAATATCATAACTAAATAAACCAACCAGTTAGTCACTCCCTTACCAAAAGCTGGCTAACCTCAGTCAACAAGATTAATTAGACAAGCGAGAGTTTAACTAATCTATCATTCAATCAACTCAATCAAACAGTTACCCAGATAGTGTGGCTCCCTTCTACGAAACTATCTTTAAAGATAACGGGAACTTGTACTCAACCATATAAAAAGCAAGAATATAAAAAATGATGCACCCTAGTCCTAGTCAGGTTTATTAACTCAATCTTAATTCCATTCATCTCAACTTATCATGTGCTAAACTGAGTCTGGTTCAATAAATAACCCTAAGGACTCTATCATGCAATAACATGAGCAATATACTCTATATGCGACTCGATCTATCCTACGTTCCTAGCCTGGACCAAAAACTATCCTAAATTCCAAGTGGAATTCAACATAACCAACTCACAAAACTAAACTAAGTTCCAAGTGTAACTGAAGCATAACCAAAAACTGCCCAAAATTCCAAGTGGAATTCAAACATAACCAACTCACAAAACTAACCTAAGTTCCAAGTGTAAATCAAGCATAACAAAAAACTATCCAAAATTCCAAGTGTAATTCAGACATAACCACTCACAGTGTTCTTGCCGATAAGCAGCTGGTTGATGGGGGATGACTTGGCGAAACCAACCCTTGACGTCTTGAAAGGATTGGACTGTACTGATCTTGATTGGTCAGAACCTCGGCTTGATCATGAGAAACTTACTTGACTTGCACTGATCTGGACTCGGACAGAGCCTTATTTTGCTTCTGGCAAGTCTTTCGGAACTTCCGGCAAAATAACGATTTTCGGGAAATGACTAAACTTCTAAAACACCTTACTTCTCTCTCTCTCTCTCTCTCTCTAAGGAATTTTTTTCTTTGCTTTAGGTGGAATGGGATGAGTGAAAGTGAAGGGGGCGAGGTTGGTATAATATAGAAGTGGCTGCACGTGAGGGGAGGCTACATGAGCGACTGTGCGTCAGCCTGCATGCTTTTGATAGCATGCGCGGCGACACACGGGCGCACACATGTCTGGCTGCATTTTAAGCTCTCATGCATGCTTCCACACCACGTCCACATGTCCAACAGCATGCACGGGTTGCATGTAAGACGAAACCTCGTGCTCCACATGTCGATCAGCATGCTACGGTTGCAAATACAGCGACATCTCGTACTTTTGCATGTCACTCCGCATCCTAATGCTTCATGCACGGCGACACCTCGAGCTTGTGTAGACATAGATATTGTCCGGAATTTGAAACCCACGTCCTGATCACATGTAGTTGCATGGGATGTGCTATGACGACGTTGGCTATCGAGGTCATTCGGCCTTTACGGCCCAGGCGCCGGTGTCGTGTGATGAGGCACAAGTTATATGCCCCGATCGATGATGCTTGACAACCTCGAGCTGCTTTGGTCATTCTGCCTTTATGACCCTGTTCCGGCATATTTCGACCCGCGATCATTTCCAGAATATTTTTCTGCTCCGTTCTGATGCTCGGAATATATTAATAAATTCGTAACTGTAAATCTGTCTCTTGACGTTATATCTTCTCCGATGCTTCCGGCTTCCCGCAAATGTAATCTCGTATTACCTGAAGTTAGGGTTTTTGCCCAACTTCGGTTGTTTTCTTGTCGGGCTTCGATCCCGTCGTGCTGTTTCTTCCCATCGCTGCCTAATTCGTTCCTGCTTCCGACTTATTTTGTCTCCAATATAATTATTTTTGTCATACAAAGTTCTGAAAACTTCTATGTTGAAGAAACGTCGTGCTTCTAAAACGTCGAGCTTCTAAAACGTCGTGCTTCCCGAAATGTGATGCTTCCAAAACGTCCTTCTGATCAATCTCAGTCATTTTCTAACCATGTTCAAGAAGATTATTTGACTCATGGTTGATCAGTATCAATTCTTCGACCACCTCGTATTTCAAAATTTCACGAGCGATCCTTATTGCCCGCGACTCGACCCCCCAAGTTGATGCTCGACCACCTTTCCATTTCTCTGAACCATGTTATGTTTTATATGACCCAAAATCAACATTCCTCATCATACTTTGATCCTCAAAAGCTTGGCTCCAAATTCCAACATTTTGATCTCGATAATTTTACCCCTTCGGCAGGGTTACTACATTCTCCTCCCCCCTTAATAGAATTTGTCTTCGAATTCATAGATGTCCAATTGCTCAGCTTCACGACTTGCTCCTCCTTGATGAAAATTCCTCCTTAGATTACTTTGTTTTGCCTATCTTGGCCATTTGATGTATTTATTTGTCGGCTCCCTTTAATGTCTTCTTTCGATATCTTTGGTATCCATCCGGTTTCATAATTCTGAGCTCACTCTATCTTGATACATTCCATAGAAATTACCTTAGTCTTGAATCCTGTCCTTTCTTTACTTCATGATTTCTCGTGCTTCACACTTTCTCAACTTATATTGATAACCCTTTACTTTGCCTGCCACTGTCCCTTGAGTTTTCTCCTCCAGGTTGCCACAATCATCTTCATATCTCTTCACTTGAATGATTACTGAGTCGTCTTCTTTCTTTGACTCTGCCATAACCCTCACATTTCCAATGATAATATCCTCTCCTTTAGATAGATATCATCCTTGTTCCTAACTGTAGCATCCCCGATCTTAAATAGGATCTTTAGGAAGGACCATGGGACGAGGGGAACGAACAAGCAGTCATAAAACACAGAGGCAAGCGTTCCATGGTCTGATTAAATGGTAAGTCCGAGATCTGATCGGACTTGGCCAAGAAAACAAGGAAAAATAAGAAAAGAAGCTGGAACGAGCTAAAGAAAGAGTGTAAACGAGCGGGAATAAGCTTGGGTGAGCTTGGGTGAGCTTGAGTGAGCTTGGGTGAGCTTGAGTGAGCTTGGGTGAACTTGGGCGAGCTGGACGAAGCTGGAAAGAGCTTGGGCAATGCTGGACCGAGCTCAGGCTGAGTTCAGTAAAGCTAAGTCAGCTCGATCAGTTAGTAGACGCAGCTGAACCAACTGCCGGGAAGCTCAACTCAGCTCGTTGGAGTGTTCGATGGTTGAGCCAACTGGTTGGTTCGGGACGGTTTCAGACCGACGGTCGGACCAGGTGCGGATCCAAACTAGTCCATCTGAGCTAAGGCAAGTGTGGCAAGCATGTTCGACAGTTTTGGGACGAAGGGACACGTATGGAGAACCACCCAGACGGTTTCCAAAAAGGCACATTTTCGCCCAGGGCAGTTTCTGGACGGTTTTTGGCTGAGTCTTCTTTATATTTTGGGCCTGTGGATCAGTTTTCGACACAGGATTTCCAAAGGAATCAAGCCACGAAGGCAATCCGACTGGCATCATCTTGAAGAACGATCCAGAATGAGTCCAAAGGAGAAGGAACCGCGTACTGGGACCGAGACTCCAGAACGCACTTCCAAGGTGAGTGGATGGACTGGATAAACCATCGTTCATAGCCCTCGGATGATTCAGACTGGTTATATGGCGATTGGGTTAAACGGTTACATCCATCTCTTTCTAACTTGATCGTTTCTTCTTTCTTATGTAAGAACGATCAAGTAAATTAGGCCTTAGTGCAGAGTAAGAAGACCAAGGCTGTAAGCCGGTCTGATCATGTGATCTGATGCTTAAGTGCTGGATCCGATAGATCACAATTTTTAGCCAAATGGCTTGTCGGGTTAAGGACGATCCTGATGGTTCATTGGTAAGACGAACAGTTATGGATCCGGAAACTGATAAACCTGATAAATCAAATATTATTAAGGGGGTTTTCAGGATGGACTTAGACAAAAACAGATTATTGTTGCATGCATTAGAAACTGACAGTTAAGTTATCGGATAGATGCTTACGTTTTGGTTGGTTTCAGGACATGATGATGATCGAAGGAAGGATTTGGCTTATCCATGAAGACTCGAGGCCGTGGGAGGATGGGTGGTTGAATAGACTGATTTAGGATTGAACATTGTAATTGCCTATGGTGCAAACTTAACAATTATATCGAATCCTTTGTATTATAAATAAAGCAATCAATTTATCATAGCTTTGACTCTAATAACACGCATATAGACTCAAAAATTTCGAATCACAGAATAATGGAACTTGACTTAAGAATATCAGGCCTTAAATATGAACTGGTCGGCCTGGATTATCCATGGTCGAACCATAATAACCTCACTGTATCAAGTGTCCGGGTTAGGGCGCTTTAAGTTGGTATCAGAGCATGCTTGATTCTAGGATAGTTGGGTTATGGGGAAAAACAACTCATCTGGCTCGGGTCTCACGGTATGGTTTTGCCTAGGATGTGTATATATGTTGTGATGATTCGCTAATTTGTTTTTTCCTCAGGCTGGAAAAAGCAAAACCGCAAGGGAAGGAAATCCAAAGGAATGGCTGAAACCAGTCAAGTGGTGGATGGGGGAGTGAACCCCTTGAATGCAAGTCCAATCGGACCTGAGATTGGACAAACCGAAGGAGGAACACCGCTGGTTCAGATTAACCTTGGAGAGACTTGGACCGTGGATCCCAAAAAACCACAGCTAGAATCAGCATGATGAGGAAATTGTGGAATCCTCTAATGCGGTAGATAAACTTTGCTCCACCGGGTGGAGCGGTGATGAAACTGCGGGAGATAGGGAAAATGATGAGGAACCATCCATGCAGGATGTTTTTAAGTTCACAAAAACGATGGCTACTCAGATTACCGCACTGACTCAAGCGGTTACACCCTTGGTAAACACGTCCGTGGGTCAGGCAATTCAAATCCCCATGGCCATACCCATAGTCCATGGACCGGTTAGAGAGGCGGGCTGAGGTAGTCAAGATAGATTCCCCATCAAGGTCTGTGAAAAAGGTGGATTATCTAAGTGAACTAGAACACATAGCTCGCATGGGAACCAAACATTTAAGGGTAGTACTTATCCTATTGAAGCGGATGAGTGGAGGAGTCGTTTGATCCGAAACTTTGAATCCACTCGCTGCCCGGATGACTACAAGAAGGAAATTTCCAGTCCACTTCCTGGATGGGGATGTGCATAACTTGGTGGTTGGCTCTACACAAACGCAAAGGAAGGCATATTGAGCGGATTGGGGACTTTGAGTATGAGTTCAACCGCAAGTATTTCCCAGCCGAAAGCATGGGATCGGTCTTGAGACTAAGTTGACCTAACCCAAGGTCGCAGAACTGTTTCGGAGTATGAAGAGGAGTTTCAACGGACTTAGACGATATGTGGGAAGGAACTGGAGGAGGAAGCAGTACAAGTGCCGTAGGTTCTTCCAAGTCTTAAGGGGTCGAACTCCCACCCACTGCTCTGTCCGTTCCTTCAGTTACCGTTACGGAGTTAGTTGAAAGTATGGCTTTGCTGGAAGTTACTCTGGCAGAGGAGAACCGTGTTATGTCTCACTCCCATCTATCCTTCGGTTAACAAGACAAATGACCTGAAGAGAAAAAGGGATTAGGTCGATGAATTTCATAAGACTTTGGGAAATCAATCTGAATGCCCCATGTGCGGTAGGAGGCACGGGGGTTAATGTCGGAGGGCGAAGGGTCCATGCCACTATATGTGGCAGCAAGGACCATGCGACCCAAAGCTGTCCAAAAATGGACCAAGGGCAAGGAAAAGTGACTAGTGATGATGCTAAGTCCTGCTACCATTGCGGAAAGACTGGGCATTTCAAGAGAGAATGCCTTAAGTTGCAATTGGAGCAGAAGAGGAACCGCGTGGATTTGGACAAGTAGGCCTAAGGCAAAGGGCAGACTGTGACACCACAGGTGTATGAGCTTTGGAAGGAGTCTGGCGAGATTAGTACCTTCCAAGCGATCACTGGTACGTCACTAAGCCCTGACCTATTCTATTTTTTGAATTGCATTGGCATGGAACATAGAATAGGGTAGATACTTAGCCTACGGAATGATTGTAGGTACCTTAAGTATTGGTGGTGTGGATACACATGCACTTTTCGATTCAGGGGCAACACATAGCTTTCTAAGCCCGGATATGATAGGAAAAGGGGATGTTCGAGAAGGAACTTGATGGGTGTTTTAGAATAGTGAATGCGGCCGGGGGGCAGGTCATGCATTCACTAGGCCTGGTTAAAAACATTCCCGTTTTGATCCAAGGCCAAGAGTATGCCTGTGGATTTGATAATTGTCTGCCTTAAGAATCATGAAGTTATCTGAGGCATGGATTGTTTGGGAAAATATCGGGCCACTCTGGACTGCAACCGAGGGCGAGTTCGATTTGAGAGTGGGGATGGATCGATTGTGTTCCAAGGGATAAGACCAACTTCGGGCAGTTTAGTGGTCTCGGCAATCCAAGCAGAATGGATGCTCGAGAAAGGTTGTGAGGCCTACTTGGCTACAATCACCACGGCCGAATTTCGGAAAGGTGTAGAACTTGGAGATATTTCGGTGGTCAATGAGTTCGAGGATGTGTTCTAGCCTTGTCAGGATTACCACCTGATAGATAGGATCCATTCACGATCGAACTTGAACCATGGACAGCTCCATTGTCAACGCACCACACCGAATGGCTCCAGCTGAATAGCTGAGGTCTAAAGAAGCAACTTGAGGATTGACGAAAAAGGGATTTATACGGCCGAGTAGCTCACCATGGGTCGCACCGGCCTATTTCTTAAGAAAAAAGATGGAAGTTTTCGTCTATGCATTGACTATCGGGGACTAAATCGGGTTATTGTGAAGAACAAGGACCCATTGCCCCCGATAGATGAATTGCTGGACCTGATAAATGAAAAGATTTGAGAACTGTTATATGAAGAAAACAACAGAAAATGAAGAAATCTAGAGAGGGAGAAGAGAGAATCCGTGAGAGAGAGAGAGAGGAGGTGACAAAGAAGAGGAAACTCTATTTCCTTGCTTAATTTAGCTCTTGGGACTTGTCTTTAAATAGACACATAATACATTAAACAATTCAGACAAGTTGTGTAGAGAAAAAGAATAAACAAATAGGTCTGAGAGGTCTGAGGATGGCAGGGGCACGTCCAGCCTTGTTGGAAAAGTGACAGGTGCTAGATGGTCCCCCCCCCCTCTCCATTTGAATTCCTTCTCCATCCAGGACCACTCCTCCAACGTCTCTATTCCTCTTGGTTCCATTCCCATTTGTTCTGAGGCAAGTAAACTTCCTTTCTTCTCAAGTTAAGCCTTCTCTTGTCTTGCAAGTCACGTTAGGTCACTCCTTGACCTAACTGTACGGACAAGTAAACATTTTCAACCTTGATCATTCTGGAAACTCCTCTTTGCCTTGATCTCTTCTTCTTCTCTGTCATTCATGTCTTCATGTCAACACTCCCCCTCAAGCTTGACCGTAGGGACTGGTCAAGCTTGGATACCATGAAGCATTCCCTCATTAAAACCTTTACTTGGAAAAACCACTTGGGATAAAAACCAAGCAAAGGAAAAAGAGTAGAACACTTCATGGTAAGAGGATCAGTGACAAGTGAGGTCTATGAGTCCAAGCTTAGGATGAATGAACTCACAAACCTTGCTACTAGCTGCCTTGGTGAAGATGTCAGCAAGTTGATCTTCACTCCTTGTGTAGCATGGGAGGATCACTTGCTGCTCCACTGCTTGTCTCACCTTATGGCAGTCGACTTCTATATGTTTTGTCCTCTCATGAAAGACTGAATTAGATGCAATGTGTATTGCTGCCTGGTTGTCACAATGCATAGTCATTGGCGTGGTGATCTCTATGCCCAAGTCCCTTAATAGTCCCTTGATCCATATGAGTTCACTAGTTAGCTTCCTCATAGATCGGTATTCTGCCTCAGCACTTGAACAAGATACACCTTCTGCTTCTTGCTCTTCCATGTCACCAAATTCCCTCCAATGAAGGTGCAATAGCCAGTTGTTGATCTCCTATCAACTCTATCTCCAGCCCAATCAGCATCACAATATCCTACTACCTCAGTGCTCTTATTGCAAGCCATCCACACACCTTGACCAGGAGCTTCTCTCAAGTATCTTAAGATCCTCTCCACCATATTCCAGTGATGAATCTTAGGTGTTTGCATATGTTGACTAACTTGATTCACAGCAAAGCACACATCAGGTCTTGTGATGGTTAGGTAGATGAGCTTTCCCACCATTCTCCTATACTTCTTGACATCCTCAAAAGGTGTATCTTCAAACTCCCCCTCTCGCAGTACCTTGTAGCCTTCTTCTAATGGTGTCTTGGCCTGTCTACCTCCAAGGTTCCTGCTTTATTTAAAATGTCAAGTGTGTACTTCCTTTTGGATAAGAAAAGCCCTTCTTTAGAGTGGCAAATTTCTATCCCTAAGAAGTACTTCAATTCTCCCAAATCCTTAATATTAAAGGCATTTTTAAGAAAAGTTTTGGTTGAACTGATACCTTCTTGTCACTACCAGTGATGATGATATCATCTACATACACCAAGATGACCACAATACCTTGTTTGCTGATTAGGGTGAAGAGAGAGTGATCAGCTTCAGACTTCACAAAACCTCTTCCATTGAGAGTTGTACTCAGCTTATGATACCAGGCTCTTGGGGATTGCTTCAGGCCATAGATTGCCTTCTTTAGCCTCAGAACATTTCCTGGTTTGACCATGTCCTCTAGGCCAGGAGGTGGTCGCATGTACACTTCATCTTCCAACTCTCCTTGTAGAAAGGCATTCTTCACATCCATCTGCCATAGATCCCACTCTAAGTTGACAGCAAGTGATAGAAGAATCCTTATAGTATGCAGCTTGGCCACTGGTGCAAATGTATCCAGATAATCTTCCCCATAAACCTGAGTGTATCCTCTTGCAACTAGCCTTGTTTTTCTCCTCTCTGGTTTCCCATTGGCTAGATACTTGATGGTGTATAGTAGGCGACTTGTCACAGCTTTCTTGCCTTTGGGAAGTTCAGTTTCAAACCATGTATCATTCTTGATCATGGCATTAACCTCATTTTCAACTGCCTTTCTCCACTCCTCATGTTGTATAGCTTCTTCATATGATCTTGGAATGTATTCCTGATCCAATTCCCCAATGAAGACTTGATGCTCTTCTGGATATTGAGCCAGAGAACATATTGCACTTTGTGGAGTAAACTCTTGTATTGATCCAGTTTGAAGCAGGTCTCTTAATCCTTGTACTCCTTCTCAAAGGCTGTATCTGATCAGGTTCTGCTTCATTTGCTTCACTTGGATCACCTACTTGTGTTTGAGCCTCAATTTCTGATTCTGATGGCATTGATGGTATCTCATTTTGATCATGAGCTCCTGAGTTCTCTTCAGGTTGTTGACCATTCTGATGGCCCCCCTCATGATCAGGATGAGTGGCTTCAATGTCCTCTTCAGCCTCTTCTACATCTTGAGCTGGTGCCTTCTCTGATTCCTTTGGATAACTGATGCCAAGTCTCTCCAAGATCACTCTCAGGTTGTTAGCTCTATCAGAGGCAGATTGAGATAGATCTTGGAGCTCACCCCAACTCTTCTCTTCATAGTAGCCTCTTGATTCCATAAACTTAACATCCCTGGAGACCAGGACTCTTCTTGTCTCTGGTACATAACATTTGTAGCCTTTTTGATGTGTTGAATATCCAATGAACATTGCCTTTGTGCTTCTAGCTTCTAGTTTATTTCTTAATTCACCTGGAACCAAAACAAAACACATACACCCAAACACACGAAGATGATCTATGGATGATTTAGTTTTGTTGAGTACCTCATATGGAGTGGCATCATGAAGCACTTTTGTAGGTGTGCGGTTGATTAAGTAAGTAGCTGTGACCACTGCATCTCCCCAAAACTTTTTAGGTACGTTGGTGTTGAACATCATGCTCCTGGGCACCTCCATTAAGTGTTGTTCTTCCTCTCTGCCACACCATTCTGTTGGGGGTGTAGGGACAACTGGTTTGGTGGATAATTCCATGGGTTGCTAGATGTTGTTTGAAGGCTGTGCTAGTGTATTCACCACCATTATCTGATCTAAGGATTTTGATCTTAACATTGAAATGGTTAGTGATATAACTCTGGAAATTTTTAAAGCTTCTAACACCCTATCTTTTGATTGCAACAAAGTGATCCATGTGTACTTAGATTTTTCATCTATAAAGGTCACAAAATATCTATGTTGATCTCTAGATACACATGGTGCAGTCCACACATCAGAATGGATTAAATCAAAGCAATTATCATAGATGGTCATTGATTTAGGAAACACACTTCTACAATGTTTTCCTAGAATACAAGCCTCACAATCACTTTTAAAAGAAACACTAGAAAACAGTATTTTCAAGGCACGAGAGTGAGGATGTCCTAGTCTAGCATGCCAGAAAACATCTTTAGGGAATTCAGAACAGAATTAAAATCACAAGATAAATCAGAAGCTGGTCTAGTGTCCTCAAGCAAGGTACAAGTCCCCCTTGGTCACACCTTTGCCAAGCAACTTACTAGATTCAATATCCTGAAAATAGACATCATTAGGAGTGAAGGTAACATGACAATTCAAGTCATTAGTGACTTTCTTAACAGACAGTAAGTTTGATGTGAAAGTGGGCATGTAGAATGCCTTAGATACTTTGTCAAACAGTTTCAGATCACCTACTCCTCTTATTGGAATTTTATCACCATTTGCTATCATCACATTGCCTAAGGCAGGTTCTACATTAGTAATCAGACTTGAGTCACTAATCATATGATGAGATGCACCAGAGTCTATAACTAATGGTCAAGCATTTTTTAAGCAATTCATTGAACTACCAGCAATGTGAGAAGCATTTAGGGAGATACCAAGAGTTCTAGGGTTACCAGAGTGTTCTTTTAAGGCCTTCATGATGGCATCCAAGTCAGACCTCTTGATGGACTCATCTTGATGGTTCCTTGCAGTGGAATAGGTTGCAGTAGACGCCATGGCTCTTCCCATACCATCATTGGAGTAGACTGAGCTTGGAGTGGCAGGTTCAAACCCATCACTTGAGAAATGAGCTCTAGCATCTATGAACTGAGATTGTGGCTCCTTGAACTTGTTTGGTTTAAGTGAGGATGAAGGATCCAGCACATGTCCTTCATGTGACCTTTGTTCTTGCAGTGGTCACAGATCAAGACCTTCCTATCATCTTGCTTATACACCCCCTTGTTTGCCACTGCTTCAACTTGGTGGACCATAACTGGTTCTCCTTTGCTTCCAAACAAAACCAATGACCCTTCCTCCTTCTGAATTTGCGCACAAACCCCATCAAGTGTAGGTAACTTGTAAGCTCTCAGTATATGCTTGATGAGGTCATTCTAGTTTGGGTTGAAATGAAGCAGCAACCCAAAGAATTTATCTTTTTCACGCCTAGCATTTAGAGTAGAGAGGTCAACAGAGTGTGGTATGAGCATTTCCAGCTCTGTCCCACAAGCATCTGAACTTTCCAAAGTGAGATTGAAACTCCAGGTCTGCTTGACTGAGAGCATTGATGGCTCTTATTACTTCAAACACTCTAGTAAGGTTGGAAGCATCTCCATAAACCTTGTAGAGAGTTTCCCATAAGTCTTTGGCAGTCTCACGGTATTAATAAGACTCCAAGATTTCTGGTTCCAGAGAGCTGTGGATGAGAGAGAGCACTAATCTGATCTTCTTGTACCCATTTTTCTTCATTAACCACCACTCTCTCTTTTCCATCTTCACCTTGGACGATCTGATTTGGAGCTGTTCCAGTAGAGACATGACTCTATAATCCTCTTCCTCCAAGGGCAGTTTTCACCAATCTGGACGACAAGAGGTAGCTAATCCCCTTCACTGTCACATGTATGGTAATAGACTTTTTTTTCTCCATCTTTCACTCGCTTAAACTCAGAAGAACAGAGAGTGAATCTTGAAGAAAAAATGCAACAAGAACAGAGTATAAAGCTTTGCGGAAGTAGATAATAGGTTCAAGAGCTTTGTGCTCTGATACGATGATAAAATGAGAAGATTTGAGCACTATTTTATGAAGAACACTAGAGAAAATGAAGAACTCTAGAGAGGGAGAAGAGAGAATCCGTTGAGAGCGAGAGAGAGAGAGAGAGAGAGAGAGAGAGAGAGAGAGAGAGACGAGAGGAGAGAGAGAGAGAGAGAGAAGAGAAGAGAGAGAGAGAGAGAGAGAGAGAGGGGGTAAACAAAGAAGAGGAATCCCTATTTCCTTACTTAATTTAGCTCTTGGGACTTGTCTTTAAATAGACACATAGTACATTAATATTCAGACAAGCTGTGTAGAGAAAAAGAATAAACAAATAGGTATGAGAGGTCTGAGGAATGGCAGGGGTCTGAGGAATTCAAGGGACTCGTCCTGCCTTGTTGGAAAGTGACAGGTGCTAGATGGTCCCCCCTCTCTCCATTTGAATTCCTTCTCCATCCAGGACCACTCCTCCAATGTCTCTTTGCCTCTTGGTTGCCATTCCCATTTTTTTGAGGCAAGTAAACTTCCTTTCTTCTCAAGTTAAACCTTCTATTGTCTTGCAAGTCACGTTAGGTCACTCCTTTACCTAACTGTACAGACAAGTAAACATTTTCAACCTTGATCATTGTGGAAGCTCCTCTTTGCCTTGATCTCTTCTTCTTCTCTGTCATTCATGTATTCATGTCAACAGGACCAATTAGGAGAGGCGACTTGGTTTTCCAAAATCGACTTGGCCTCGGGTTTTCATCAAATCTTGATTGAGCCAAGTGATGTGCGGAAAACAATATTTCAGGACGAGGTATGGACACTACGAGTTCCTGGTCATTGCCATTCTGACTGACCAACACCCCAACTGCCTTCATGACAATGATGAATGGCATATTCCAAGAATTCTTGGACGAATTTGTGATCATTATTATAGATGATATACTCGTTACTCCAAGGATCAGGGATCGCATCATGGGGCATCTTCGGGCTGTTGCTGGGACGGTTAAGGGAACAAAAACTCTTTGCAAAATTGAGCAAGTTCAGCTTTTGGCAAAGGAGTATTGGATTCCTAGGACACATTGTGTCTAGTGAGGGAGTCTCGGTTGACCCGGAGAATATCATTGGAGTAAGGAGCTTCCTTGGAATGGCTGGGTACTACCGGAAGTTTGTAAAAGGGTTTGCGAGTTTAGCCCAACCCATGACTCAAATGACTGGAAAGGATGTAAAATTCACATGGCCGGAAGAGTGTGAGAAGTGTTTCTTAGCATTGAAGGATATGCTAACGAGTGCACCAGTTCTAGCATTGCCTAAAACGGATGAACCATACGTTGTCTATACAAACGCATCTATATACGGGCTTGGCTGTGTTCTGATGCATAAAGACAAGGTTATCTCTTATGCATCAAGACAATTGAGGAAGCATGAAATGAAAATATCCGAACCACGACCTTGAAATGGGTGCAGTTGTGTTTTCTTTGAAGATATGGAGATCATATCTATATGGGGCCAATGTGCAGATCTTCACGGATCATAAGAGCCTCAAATACATTTTCAATCAGACTGAGTTGAACCTAACGCAAAGGCTGTGGATGGAATTTGTAGCTGATTATGATCTGCATATCGCTTACCATCCGGGCAAGGCAAACTTGGTCTCATATGCACTAAGCAGGAGAAGGGCTGATGTTTCAGCAGAAAGGGAATCTGAAGGGCTTGAAGGAATGATCCAGACCTTGCATCTCAATGCATTGTCTAAGATCAAGAACCAATGGGTCGGAGTGTAGTAGATCAAGCAGATCTACTCACTAGGATCCGGGAAAGCTCAGGTCAAAGATGAGAACTTAAACAAAGTTTCTCAAAATGACAAGACTGATTACCAAACATCCAACAATGGGACAATCCTTGTCAATGTTCGGGTCAGTGTACCGGATGATATAGAATCAAAGAACGAGATACTGAAACAAGCCCACTCGTCAAAATTTTCTATCCATCCCGGTTAGACAAAATGTACCGCAACATAAAGAGGTACTGTCATTGGATCAGAATGAAACGAGATGTGGCCAAGTTGGTGGAGAAGTGCCCACACTTTTCAACTTGTCAAATCCGAAAACCAAATTCCAAGTGGGTTGTTGCAGAACCTACCTATTCCGGAATATAAGTGGGATCATATTGCAATGGACTTTGTGACTGATCTCCCAGCAACAAAGAAAAGAGGGATGCGGTCTGGGTGTTGTCGACCGATTGACCAAGTCTGCTCAATTCATCGCCATGAGAAAGATAGATGGAGTGGGGGAGATAGTGCGGAAGTACATGGACGAAATAGTCCGGTTCCATGGAGTGTTGGCCGTAATGTCTCGGATATGGACTCTAGATTCACTTCCCATTCAAGGAAAGCCTTTCCAAAAAGCTTTGGGAACGCGAGTAAACATGAGTACGGCCTATCACCCCCTAAACGGATGGCCAATCTGAAAGGAAAATCCGTACATTAGAAGATATGTTACGGGATTGTACCTTAGACTGGGGCGACTCATGGGAACGGCATCTGCCCTTGGTTGAGTTCGCCTACAACAATAGCTTCCATAAAAGCATTGTTATGTAGCCATATGAAGCATTGTATGAAAGGCCATGTTTAACGCTATTATGCTGGAATTAAGTGGGGGAACACAACATAATTGGACCGGATATAGTGGAAGAAATAACTGAGAATATCAAATTCTTGAATGATAAAATATTAAGCCCAATATAGACAGAAAAGCTATGCGGACAAGCATCGGAAGAACCTTGAGTTCGCAGTTGATGATCTGGTATAATCGAAAGATGATGAACTTTAAAGGGTCGAGCAAGAGTTTCAAGAAGAGGGAAGCTTGATCCAAGGGTACTTAGGTCTGTTTAAAATAATTGAAAGAGTTGGATCAATTGCATACAAGTTGAAACTTACAAACCAAAATGGAAGCATTTCAGAATGTGTTCCATGCGCTTGGGGCAAGCTGGACCGAGATCAGGATGATTTCAGTAAAGCTAAGTCAACTCGATCAGCTAGTAGACCCAGCTTAGTCAGCTGAACCAACTGCCTGGGAGCTCAACTCAGCTTGTTGGAGTGTTTGACGTTAAGCCAGCTGTTCGGTCGGGATGGTTATCAGGCCAAAGGTCGGATCAGTGCGGATCGGAACTGTTCCAACTGAGGCACGTGTGGTAAGCGTGTTTGGCAGTTTTGGGACGAAGAATCTTTTTGTATTTCGGACCTGGGATCAGTTTTCAGCACTGAATTTCCAAAGGAAACTCACGAAAAGATCATAACCAAAAAGGAAACAGAGGAGAAGAACTAAGGAGAATTGGGAAGAAGACTTGATCGGAATCAAGCCAAAAAGGCATTCCGACTAAATCGTCTTGAAGAACGATCCAGAATGAGCCCGAAGGAGAAGGAACCGTGTACTGGGACCGGGGACTCCAAAATACACTTCCAAGGTGAGTGGATGGACCGGATAAACCATCGCTCATAGCCCTCGGGTGATTCCGACTGGTTATATGGCGATTGGGTTTAATAGTTACATCCATCTCTTTCTAACTTGATCGTTTTCTTCTTTCTTCTGTATGAACGATCAAGTAACTTAGGCCTTAGGGCCGAGTGAAAAGACCAAGGCTGTAAGCCGGTCCGATCATGTGATCTGATGCTTAAGTGCTGGATCCGATAGATCACAAGTTCTAGCCAAATGGCTTGCTCGGGTTAAGGCCGATCCGAATGGTTCAGTGGTAAGACGAACAATTATGGATCCGCAAAATGAACGGTCCTGGTTGATATACCTGATAAATCAAATATTATTAAGCGGATTTTCGGGATTGACTTAGAAAGAAACCAATTATTGTTGCATGCATTAGAAACTGACTGTGAAGTTATCGGATAGATGCTTACGTTTTGGTTGGTTTCTGGACATGATGGTGATCGTGGGAAGGATTTGGCTTAGACGTGAAAACTTGAGGCCGTGGGAGGATGGGTGGTTGGATAGAAAGATGATTTGGGATTGAACATTGTAATAGGCTATGGTGCAAACTTAACAATTGTATCGAATCCTTTGTATGATAAATAAAGCAATCAGTTATCATGGCTTTGACTCTAATAACTCGCATATAGAATCTAAAATCCGAATCACAGAATAATGGAACTTGATTTAAGAATATCAGGCCATAAAAAATGAACTGGTCGGCCTGGATTATCCATGGTTGAACCATAAGAGCTCACTGGATTAAGTATCGGGTTAGGGCACTTTACTAACTACTCGAATCCTTTCTCAAACAGTCTTTTCCCAAATGCTGATGTAGTCTTTTCCAACGAAGTCTTGTTCTCATTCGTCCAGTCCATTACCGCTTCTCAGTCCTTCTGAATCTATCTTAATTCTTTCTCTTTGTCTTTGGGTCTTTGGCCTTGAACTCTCTTGACTTTATGGTTTCCATCCTTAAAGTTCCGATCAACGAACATACTTACTAGCTGCAACCTAATATAACACTTCAGACGCAAGTTAGTCAACAACTACCCCAATAAATACTAATCAACAACCTAAACACAATGCTAACCAGCAACCTAATCGCAAAACTAACCAGCAACTTAGTAATTCTATTCCAGCAACCTAGCAATTCTAAATTCCACTATCTCAATCCTAGTTCTTAAACAATTAAATACTATGGCTGCACGTGACCGGTTTCCCTAATGCCTTTTGTGACTCTTCTTGAATCGGTAAAATATTTGAAAATCGATTAAATCATGAGTTCCGGAGAATAGACGAAACCATGCTCTGATACCACCTCTGTAACACCCCTGAACCGTCCTAGATATTTGGTACACCAACTGGCCAACAATCAAAGATGAACATAACCGATAGACCGACCAACACCTAGGGTTAGAGATGAAATGAGCCAACCGGCCAGCCAACAATCAAACAAGAACATGAATGAGCATCCAGCCCAACACCATGGTCCGGAAGCGCTACGTGACGGGCTAACGGACAATCTGGTCAGAGTCATAGAACTTACTCCGCGTCCTAGACCAGTTCATCCACTAACTTGTCCCGCTAAATCAAGGCTTAATGCTTTGAAACCCGTACCAAGAGTTAACTGTTCCGTTAGATCAAGGGCTAAGGCTTTTCAACCCGCACCAAGACCTAACAATGTGTTAGACCAGACTAGTCAAATATTAGAGTACTCATGATGCACATATAAAAAAAATTACTTTACTGATTCAAAGAAATATTCATACATTGAATAATTCAAGACTGGGCCCAGCCTCATGCCAAATCGAATCAACTCAACGAAAATCAAAATACCATTTCCAAAAAGCATGAAAATCTACACCAGCGGTCCTAACGTCCAGCACCAAGCTATCCGATCATCCTTACTAAAGCAACCTACAAAAGTGACTACGGAGTTGGGTGAGTAACCTAATGTTACTCAGTGAGCTGGCGCCTTTACCCGCAACCTAGTGACTAACCCAGACAACCCAAAATAACAATCAATCCATCCCTAGCATGCAAACAAAGCTAAGACTAAACAATCAATCCCTAGTTAACCATATATATGTCTGAGTTCAGTACTCATGTAGTGTTAGAAACTTAGACTATACAAGAATAAATAACCAGCCGACCAACAATCAGACAACAACATGATCGGCCAACCAATGATACCGCATAGCTTTCAGTATCCACTACACTTCATATGCAATCACTCAAAACTTTTTACAGCCAACTTTGGGTCTATACTAACCGAAGAGACGCCAATCCTAATCCAGTACCTAACAAGGAATTAAGACTCAATGTTAGAAACCTGCAAGACAATTAATCACCAACAAAACACAAACACAATAATAATACTCTAACTAACTTCGACTCGATCGAACCGGTAACATCGTATATCGGTGCTACACTAACGCTAGGGTTCCATAACCCTTTACTAAACACGACCCTCAACACAACATTCTACCCGGTAAATGGTGACTTTGTGTTCCTCTACATCGCAGTATCAATATCTCCCTACCACAAATGCCAGAAGAAGGAAGTTTCAACCGACCACGGGCTCACAGTCCATCGGGTCACCGCGTGACAGCCCACAGTCCATCGGGTCACTGACACATTACAACAGTCGTGTGACACTAAGCCCTAGGCCATAACCCCATCTCTCTGAGTCTTTCAGATCCAGCGAATAAGGGGTTTCCTTTAACCCGCCTGAATACGAGGGAAAGGAAACACGAATCAACCCTAAACAAGCCTAGCATGGGCGGGTTACGCACATGCTGTCGGCAAACACACACTCTACACAACCTTAATCCATAAACTAACCTACGCAAATGTTTCAGATCCTAACTAGACTCGACACTTACAACTAACCAATAGTACGCAGTAGTCCGCCTATATGGCCTAAGACCCTTAGTACAAACATATAATAAACAAACAACAATATCATAACTAGATAAATCAACATGTTAGTCACTCCCTTACCAAGAGCAGGATAACGTCAATCAACAAGATTAATTAAACAAGCAAGCAATTTAACTAATCTATCATTCAATAACCTCAATCAAACTATTACCCAATAGTGCGGCCTCCTGCTACAAAACTATCTTTAAAGATAACAGGAACCTGTACTCAACCATATCAACAAGAAGAATATAAACATGATGCACCCTAGTCTTAGTCAGATTATTAACTCAGTCTTAATTCCATTTCATCTCAACTTAGCCCGTGCTAAGCTGAGTACGTTTCAATAAATAACCCTAAGGACTCTATCATGCAACAACATGAGCATTCTACTCTATATGCGAGTCGATCTATCTTATGTTCTAAGTGTGAAATCAAGAATAAACAAAAACTATCCTAAATTCAAGTGGAATTCAAACATAACCATCTCAAAAAACTAACCTAAGTTCCAAGTGTAAATCAAGCATAACCAAAACTATCCTAAATTCCAAGTGAAATTCAAACATAACCAACTCACAAAACAAACCTAAGTTACACTCAAGCATAACCAAAAACTATCCTAAATTCCAAGTGGAATTCAAACATAACCAACTAACAATGTTCTTGCCGATAAGCAGCTTGTTGATCGGAGAGGACTTGGCCAAACCCAACCTTGACGTCTTGAAAGGATTGGACTGGACTGATCTTGACTTGGTCAGAACCTCGGTTTGATCATGAAGAAACTGACTTGGACTGATCTGGACTCGGACATAACCTTCTTAGCTTCTGGACAGTCTTTCGGAACTTCTCGGCAGAATAACGATATTCGGAAATGACTCTACTTCTAAACACCTTACTTATTTCTCTCTCTCTCTCTCTCTCTCTCTCTCCTCTCTCTCTCTCTTCTCTCTCTCTCTCTTCTCTCTCTCTCTCTCTCTCTCTCTCTCTCTCTCTCTCTCTCTCTCTTCTCTCTCTCTCCTCTCTCTCTCTCTCTCTCTCTCTCTCTCTCTCTCTCTCTCTCTCGTTCTCTCTCTAACGACGTTTTGCTCTGCTTAAGGTGGAATTTGAAGAGTGAAAGTGAAGGGGGCGTGGCTAGTATGTATAGAAGTGGCTGGCCAGTGAGGGTAGGCCATACGAGCAACCGTGTGTCAGCCCGCATGCTTCCGATCGCATGCGCGGCGACACACCGGGCGCACACAATGCTGCTTTAATGTTCAGATCTCATGCATGCTGCCACACCACGTCCACATGTCCAACAGTATGCCACTGATTACATGTTAGACGACACCTTGTGCTCCACATGTCGATCAACATGCTCCGGTTGCAGATACGACGACATCTCGTGCTTCTTCATGTCACTCCGCATGCTACTGCTTCATGCATGGTGACACCTCGAGCTTGTGTATACATATAGATTTCCAGGCATTTGGCACCACGTCCTGATTACATGCATTGACACACTTCGAGCCTCACGGTCCATTCGCCTGATATCGACACTTTCGGCATATTTTTTACCCGTTATCAATCCCAAATATTTTTCTCCTCCCGTTCTGATGCTGACTTGACATAAAATATTTCCCGATCCTCCGGCTTTCCTGAATAATCCATAATACCGAAATTAAGGTTTTTGCCCAACTTCTGGTTTTCCCGTCGTGCTTCGATCGTCGTGCTTCGATCCCGTCATAATTACTTCCTTTCCTGCTTCATTCCTGTCCTGCTTCCAACTTATTTTGTCTCCGAAATAATATTTTAGTGATACAAAGTATTTTCTGAAAACTTCGTGTTGAAGAAACGTCGTGCTTCTAAAATATCGAGGTTTTAAAACGTCGTGCTTCCCAAAACGTGATGATTCCAAAACATCCTTCTGATCAATCTAACTCATTTTATAACCATGGTCGAGCAGCTTATTCAACTCAGGGTTGAATCACTATCAATTCTTCGACCACCTCGTATTTCAAAATTTCCCCGATCGATCCTTATTGCCTGCGACTCGACCACCAGGTTGATGCTCGACCAGTTTCCATTTCCTCCGAACCGTGCTATGTTTTATATGACCAAAACTCAACATTCCTCATCATACTTTGATCCTCAAAAGCTTGGCTCCAAATTCCAACAGTTTGATCTCGACCATTTTACCCCTTCGGGAGGGTTACGACAATTTTAGTTTAGAATTGTCCCAAAGAGGTTGCTATATGTAAATTTTCTAAAACACTTCTCCGTTAAACTTGCGATGTTCATTTCCGAAAGTTTCTTCGCATAACTTGGTGTGGCTGTCTGAAGGATGTCTCGCGTAAGTTTTACAAGGAGTGAATAGAATAGAAGTAAATTGAGAAAGTCTCTCGCAAATTACTCGTGATATTTGCGAACGAGGAATGTGTTTTCCTCATTCCGTTTTCTGCCTTGCGAAGTCGTTTTTCATGAGACTGATCTTGTTTTCCCCGTAGGCTCTTCCTTATAAAATGTTATAGTTATACGAAAGTAATGGATGATCGGTTTTATGAGGCATCACATTGCCTAAATGATGTTCTTTCTACTGTTGCGAGATTTTGCTTTGTCGAAAGCGTTTACTTGATGCCCATACAAATTTTTTTGAGGTATGTGAGCATACGAGCATAGTATACGTACCTAATCCCTCCTTTTATTATGAAATAAAATGCTGAGCCGATATTTTGAAGGGTTGTGTATGTTCTTTCTTTCGAAGATTGGGATGATCGAAAATCCAGGTCGGTTTAAAGAAATCGCTAGGATTGTGACTTGGTGAATTTCGGGTTGACGACTAGGAAATATGTCAGTTTTAAAGAAAATTGCTAAGAATGAGTCGGTTTTAAGACGATATTCGCGTTTCTAGTTCTTTCTTTAGGAAGAGAGCTGAGTATGCATGGCGATCGTTTTCTCGGTTTTCTGAGAGTTAAGATTGGTTAGCTAGATATGCCTGACGAGTCACAGAACAACAGATCGAGACATGAAAATGCCTAATACCTAGTTCGTTGGACTATTCTCCTAGATCCCTAATTCCTTAAAATTTTATGGCGATCTCTTAAGCGTTTTTATTTCTTAGTACCTTCCTACGAAAATTCCAAGTCTGATTTCCAAAACTTCCAAGTCGAACATACCTTAGTCTTCTCAAAGGTTTGGGTTCACCTCTTCTCCGTTTTCCCTGCTCGTTTTACCCTTCCACTTCTCGTGTCTGTACGTCCCTTAAGAATAGTAAAATATCAGTTCTTCCGGGGCGCGTTTAGGCTCGAACCCGTCTTGCGGCTTAGGTTCATCGATCAATATTTTTCAGTATTAGTGTTTATCCTTTGAAACCTAACATTTATCTTCCGAACTTGACATTTATCTTCACCCAGAAAGAAAATATATAACGTCAAAATATCATTGGGCTCTATTTCGTCAAGAAACGTAAGTGGGATTTTAGTCTTTTTTTTCACCTTTTAGGGCCATTTATTGACTTAAACGTTTTAACGATTTCTTCAAAAGAGTACCTTAGATACGATGTTATTTTTTATGACAAGGTTAAAATTACTCGTATAGTTGAGGCGACTAGGGTGTTGAGTTCACCGTTGCCATTTTATACGATCAATTTGAATTCGTACGAAAAAATAAGTCTTTGCGGTTTTATCGTAAAGTTCCAAAGGTAACTCCAATCGAGACGAAACAAGAGAAGTTTCGATCGAGATTTGAAAGAGAACCAACATTTGAGGTAAGGACAGGCGATTAGGATGCCCAAAAGGGCGAGTAGGATGCCCAAAAGGTCAAGTAGGATGCGCAAGAGGGTGAGTACGAGCAAGACAAGGAGTTCGGGCAAGTCTTACTTGTTTTTGTCGTAAAATCTCAAAGGAAACTCTGATTGAGATGAAACGAGACATATTTCGATCGAGATTCGAAAGAGAACACAAAGTGGAAGCTCATCAGGGATTGCACAATTCTCCATGAGGCGAGTTGGAGGAATAAATCCAACTCGCCATCGGGCGAGTTGGACGGTGTGCGTCCAACTTGTTTTAATCATAAAATCTCAACTGAAACTCTGATTGAGACGAAATGAAAAGCGTTTTGATCGGGATTGAAAGGCCAACGCAAAGATGATCTAAAGGACTACTCATTCGGTCCAACTCGCCTGTTCGGCTAGCTGGACTGGTCCGACTTGAGTTTCGATGGTATGCTGGTGCGGTCGTTTCGTAAATGTTTTCAAGTTTTTTTTCTACTAAATTTTTATCATTGAATACTAACTCATTTCATTTTTTGAACAATGTTCCATAAAATATTGTCACATTTCATTTTACGAAATCTGTTTCAGAAAATGTTGTTGAGCTTTTATTTATGAAAGTTATTCCGCCAGATGTCATGATTTTAGTTTTACGAAAGCTGTTTCGTTAAATTTTGTTGAGTTTAATTTTACGAAATTCGTTATGTAAGTGTGTTTTCGAGTTTGGCTGTACGAGAGTCATTTTTTTTTTGGAAAACTCACATTTTGTGGCTATTCCCCAAATTTTGTTTCTGGGTTTTAGCCTTGAAACTTTAGCTGTGATGAGCTTAATTATCAGGAGTCGACTTAATCGGAGATTTTCTTGTTTCTTGAGGATTGATCCGAGGGGATTTTGAATAGTTTTTCCGAATTCATTTTAAGTGAAAATCATCGCGAATTCACTGAATATGTTACGTAGTATCGAAACTTGACTTTTTACGAAATCTTAGGTTTAAGAAAACGTTTTAGCATTAAGGGATATGGTCTCTCGTTTTTCTTAGTTTAGTTTTCGTCAGCCGATTTAGGTTTCGAGTGATTCAATAGAGATCAACTTCATTTCTCCAAAAATTGTTCGGAAGGAGTACAAACAGTGGGGGTTGTTGTTCCGATTTGTTGTGCTTCCTTTCTCCGTGAGTAATCTAGGGTTTCTCCACAATTTCTGGGAGACAAGTTTTATTTTTACGATTTTTTTTTCAAAAACATCTTTTGGTTGAACCGAATGCGCTGAGATTTTTTCCTACTCGGTATTGAGACGAACTTTACAGGGTTTGATAGATTTATCTTTTATGTTTCTATTGAGTGGAGAGAAATCGCGAGCTGGTTTTGGTGCTCCGCCTGTGGCAAAAGTTCGCGACTAGGTTTTCGATTTTTCAAGCACTGCGGCATTTGCATATGCTTGGCCATCGGGGGGCGGAGGGTCGCGGAGTCTCCTGCCTCTCGTGCGCGATTATTTTAACCAGGCGTTAAAGAACGCTTTTGAAGCTCGAGATTGGACCGGGAACGTATTGTCTATGAAGATTCTACGAATTCGTGCAATCTATCCATGACACTCGTTATCTCGCAGTCAACAACGCTGGTATAATCAAGCATTTTTTCGGCCACGGAGTTAAAGTAATCCGTACCGTGCCCCACTCCTCGCCCTTTTGCCACTTTGCCACATAAGCAGCTCCTACTGCAATAGGGGTGCATCCAAAAATTTCCACACCGTCGACCGTACGCTAAAAGTTGTATCCAAGAATACCTAATAGGTAAAAATTTCGCACACAAACCGAGCGTTATGCACCTCGCAAGGAATCTTTCCCTGCAGCCACTACCTGATTCTGCTGGCGAAATAGCCAACAACACAAAGGTAATCAAGTAACCACTTCTGAGAGAAACATAAAAAGATTTTAAAAACATGACAATTTAGGGAAATCGAGATTTTTATTTATTAGAATTTTTTCATACATGCCGTCCCTCCAGATGCACATCCAGCCATAACATACATGGAAGCCTCTGAATAAAAGAATTAATCGGAAGTTCACTGGGTATAACTCAACAAACCCATGAAGGTTCGACAGATCTTGCTATAACGATGTAATGACACAGAAGACAAGTCAATAACAACGAGAGTAAGCTTTGCATCGCTACTTCACGGCCACCTATGTCGAGGAGATACAACTTAAGCCCTGCACATTACAACTCGCTTACTAGATTATTGATCCGTAAAAAGACGAAAGAGGTTTTGAAGTAAATACGAGAAGACTAGGACTCCGGTGTAAGAAAAAGACAGCACAACAAATAACTCTCTTTTGTCGCAATGACACTCCAACGCAGTACAGGATGTAGGTTTCGAATGTAAATAAAACCGACGTTAAACTGTGAATCCCAAACGCAGATCAAGAAAAGGACTAGAAGCCCAGGCAGAACCAAAAATCTGTCGAATACACACCCCCCTCGGTATATGTCCGTAACCTGCCATTCACTCAGAAGAAACCGAGTCTTGTCGATTTGAGAGATACTCGATTAGGGTTTCTAGTTGCAATGTTGTATTGGTCTAGAGGAGATCGTGACACGATTGATACCAGATAAACATAACGGAGTGTGAAACGCGAAAACGCACTATACATTAACTCGTAAAAGATACGCATGTCAGTAGCCAACTCACGGATATTCTACACATTGTATGCTTTTAAGTACTACCAGCTTTTCTTAGAACAGCTTCTCTAAGGGTCTCTTATCTGCTAATAAATAGGGTTATCCTGCACATGTTAGCTTCAGCTTCTACTTTATAGAATATGTCCCTTCTGGTTCGTGTTCCCCTTACCATGTTTATGCATACTCCCTCATAGGGATACGTTCGGTTTGATGTATTTTCCGCCTTTTTATTGCGAAAAATATTCTATTTGTATCATCAGTATCTTCGATGCATTAAATACTTAACATCAAGGAAAACTGGATGATACCTCCTCTTAGTGGCCTCCCTCAATTTTCTCCTGCGCCAAGAATTTAAATAGCTAATATCTTCAAATTGCATCACAGAGTATTACAACCATCATTCAGACCACCACACTGTAGAATTTGTGAGCTCCTCCATACTACTTACGGTCTAAAGGATCAATTTCAGCAAGCTTGAATAATCTCGCAAAACATAAACACAGTTGTTCTAGGCTCTTGAGCTCCCGTATTTCGACTTGAGGAAAACGATATATACGAGCCTCACTATTAAACTGTCGGAAAGCGACGTTTTTTTTATCATCCTAAAAACCTCGCTTTAGATATAAGAGCGTTTCAAACTACTTTTCGTATAGTTTTTAGACATCTATCGGTGATGTTGAACCTTAGACGGTTGCTCGTTCTAAAATACATCAGAACCATAGAAAACTCACTCACATAATGTCAGGTATAAACTAGTAACATGGATATCCTTTTGCGGTATACACAAACGCGTTGGACTAAACTCGACAACTAATGAAAGACGTATAACTGACAAGCGAAGAATCTAGTCAGAATTTAACGTAATAATACGAGCACTAAGAGATTCATAGAGCGAGTGTCGCGTATGTCGCGACTACAATCCATAACTCATAAATATGGCAAACAAGCTGGGATCCTTGAATTAATCCTATTGGCCGCCACACCGTTGTGGTTCGTTTCTTGGGGAAGAACATACTTTTTTTGACTTATGGTATATTTAGTGCGTAAAAATCTCGACGGTAGAAACCTTTGATTTAAGTATTTACGAAACGAAATAGCGAAATTTTCATGTTTCGGCTTGCAACAGATGAGAAGAGATCACAGATAGGAGAGAAATATTGATTACGCTCATCATGGCAATGTCCAAAATATCTTTGGTAGGAAAAAAAGAGACCTTGTAAATAGTGACGAGAAAGCTGACCGCCGCATACCAAAGCATGACCATCGGCGACAACTCAAGGATTTCCGGGAGCCACGACGTCCAGCTGCTCGAACCACGGGTCCGCGTTCATTAATGGACCTGACAATAGAGTAGTCCCTTTAACACTGTGCAAAAGGTCATTCCATGGTCTGTCAATATTGGCCGCTGACCCGGAACTTGGGCTCGTAGGTTGGAATCACTGCTACGTGCCGGATTAAGAATATTCAAATGACTTGATTCACTCTCAATACCGTCGCTCGATGGCTACAGAGTTACCCAGTTGAGTATTTGGCATAAATTAGCCTTACTAATCATTTATGAGGTTGCACAGCAGGTCGCACAACCTGTCCAATTGATGCACCTCGAAGCGCTGAAGTCTGAGTCGCCTAGTGGCGCAGAGTCCTCATATACTTGTATGTGTGTGATTCGGCCTCTTCAACTCGCCTCATGAGTAGGAACTGATGTCCCGCAAATCCGCTGTCTCTATGTGTAGTCGGTCTTCCGACTTTCGATGGTTCTCTATTCGATGGACGACTCCTGGGTTCTGATCGTATAGTGGAATATTCTCGTTTCGCACAGGTCCATCTTCCATATTCGTCAGACCCGTGTATTTCCTTTTGCCAGAGTTAGTGCAGGTTCGCCATTAATAGCGCGATAAACCAGAAATAACCAAGCTTAATGTCACTCGAGTTGCAAATCGTGCCATACGTGAACTGACCCCTGTGTGTCTTGCCTCGTAGCTGCAGTTGACCCTCTTGCGCTTATGCCGTCCAACCTCTGACCTCGTGTCCTTATGGAGAGCTGATCGGCTTCTTCCAATATGCTGCGCACATGTGCTTTGCGCCGACTGTTCCGGTTATCGACATATGCGCCGCTCGTGCTCTTCCAGACGTGTCTGTCACCCCAATTCAAATGGATCTAACCTTCGTTGGCTTTGCTGATGCAGGTCGCTGTATTCTATGGCCAAAACATGTCTGTTTTCTTGGCGATGGGCAGAGTTGAGAACTTCTGCCTATGTATCGTCTCGCTTGTTAGGGCGGATGTTTATTTTTATGCGGATCTTCATGTGGCTGTGGCCGGTACAGCTTTCTGATTAGGTGAACCTGGCGGAACAAAGATCTTGCCGTTATTGATTTATTATGGTGAATCATATCTCTAAGCGAGCCTTTGGCATCGCCGTATAAAAATTCTGTGGCAAACGGTGCATTACTCTGCTAGACCAACCAACCTTGCACGTAAATACAAAGATTCCAATCGACTTGGGCCTGTCTGATACTTATACGCTCGGAGTTAAAACTTTTAACTTAGAGATTTAGACGTCAAGCAATCGAGTATGTCTGATCGACGAAGTGTACTCCTTTTGAAGGAAATCCGTCAGAAGTACAAGATCGTTAAGTTAGCTAACTCAAATGGCTACACTTAAAAGTGATGTTCTTTTGAGTCTATTTTACTATTATATATTTATAAAGTTTTTCAAAGAGTTTAATTGAGTCACGAATGGGAAACCGTAGAAAATAAAGACCTAAATCCCTCACATTGACGTTTTCCATCGAAACCGTAATAGTAGACGGTCCAAATCAGATATTTCTACGGAGTTATATATATGCATCCGTTGTTATGAAGGTTGTTCTATCAGAGATTTCTTGGGTGAACTAGGAAATGATATACCAATGTCTAAGTGGTCGAAAGATAATTCGATCTATTAGGCGCCGCTATATTCATCACCTTTACGCTGTAGTAAAAGTCATGCATGGAAATACGTACGCTGATGAATTAATCATAAATACTTGACGCACTGCTAACCATAAAGTTCAACGCAAGTTTAACGGGTTTCGATGCCTAAACGCGCCCGGAAGATACTGATATTTGTAGCGAGTCTCTTAAGGGGACGTTACATGAACACGAATGATGGAAGGAAAACGAGCAGGGAACAACGAGAAGCCGGTGTAACCCAACCTCTGGATGATGCAAGGAAGACTAAGGTATCGCTTCTGCACGAGTCTTAAATTGTGGATAGTTAATTGGAAAGTAGACTGTTGGGTAATTTTGTTCTGCGTAAGTGAAATGCCTTCCTTCATGAAATAAAAAACCGCTTCAACGTAGATCGTCCGCAATAAGATTTAAGTTGATTACGAGAATCGTAGGAGAATAGTCAAACGAACTAGTGTCATTGAGCCAATCATGATTTTTGGTGGTCTACATACCATCTCGAGATCTAGTTCTTGATTCATCTAATCTAGAAATAGTATATCTAATGTGCATCTCAGAAATCAAGGACAATATGTCTAGGCTAACACAACAGGTCTATCTACTTACCCTCAGTAGAAGCAACACGAAAAGAAATACGTAGAAGTCGTGTCTCTAATTGCCATTACTCAGCTACTACATTCCGCTAAATGAAAGGAACTAAGAAACTCTCGCAGTCAATCGTACTTAAAAACCTAAGAACTCGAATTCTACACTCAGCAATTCATTCTAAGTAAGTAAGATTAACGAGTTGCATACTGTTAGAACGACATAGTTGCGTCAACGCCGAAAGAATGAGTACCGCAAGGATCACAAATCCTAGCGATTTTCTTTAAACCGACCTGGGATTTTCAAGATCAATTACCAAGAAGTCTTCGACGGACACACTTATAACTAACAACCTCGTTTCAAGCACATATCCGCTCAGCATTTTATTCAATAAAAAAAGTAGACGTGTTTGACGGTCAGGCGGTTAAGCTAGTCTCTGTTATCATGCTACACACTATACCCTTTTCTGAAAAATACAATTACTTGCTATGGCGCATACAGAGTAAAGCCGTCCTGCACTCGACAAGCAATAAATCTCTGCAACATGTAGAAAGCAACGATCGATTAATGGCAAATGATGACATGCTCATAAAACGCAGATCGAGTGTGAGTCCGTTACTAGTATATTCGGTCTATATTTTTGGAACATAGTGATATTGAGTAATATGTGGGATAGAGTGCCTACGAGGAAACTAAGGAAGTGATGTCCATCATGAACATTACTGCATTCGCACAGGTCTAAGATAGGAGTGTGGGTGCAGACAAAGTAGAGTGATAGTTATACTTTAGACGTTGATGTGAGTCGTTGCTTTCCAATCTTTTCACATGCTGGCATTGTATTGTTTGAGGACTAAGCAAAAGGTTTAAGTCTGGGAGAGGTGATAGGGACAATTACCGACTATGTAATGCACCAGTGATATCGAGCCCTTTGTTATAGTTTATTATGATGTTTTTGGAGTATGTTTTAGAGGTTTTTTGTCGTAGCGTTCTGGAGACCTTTGGTATTCGTCTAGGCTTTTAGAGATGGCATAACCTTGGGCAGATGCATCGAGATGTTTAAAGCTATGGATGGAGACCTTCCCATGGCGGATTGAAGCTGATATTTTGCCGAAGATATAGAATTTGGAGTGTATCTTTTTAATTCCACCTGTGTAGGTCATCAGGGATCGTTACAG